>JALPVH010000258.1:0-84056 GCA_023242295.1 Diaporthe ilicicola
TTTTTTAAAACTAAATTTTATTTAACTATATTATATTTCTATAACTAGGCTTTATCTCTTTAATCTATTTAAATAAAAGGTAAACCTTTTTAAAAAAGCATAGTAAACGATTAACCTCCCTTTTTCTATTTAACTTATTATTTATCCTTACTTTATAGGCGATAAACTTATTTATTTCTTTAAAATAAACCTTATATATCTTTAAGGTGATAATAAATATATCGATTTATTTAAATAGGGAAGGGTTTTTATCTTTACGCTTTTTTACCTTAATAAGAAAACCTTTTACTTAAGTAAAAATTTACTTATTATAAATAAAGTTTATTTCTATAACTATTTATAGCAAAGCTATTAAATCTATATATCTAGATACTATGCTTAATAATAAAATATAGTGGCCTTACCTATTTATTTTAACCGTAGCTGTAAACTCGCTTAGTGGGCGTATATAAGTGCTAGTTTAAGCTTAATTAATAGTTATCTCGATTTCGGCTAAATAATTACTTTTAAGTAGTTTTACAATATAGCGGAAAAGGTTATAATAGGTATATATTTATAGAGCAGAGCTAGAACTTTTAAGGCAATAGCGGCTTTTTAATATCGCTTATTTCGAGCAACTTATATTCGCCTAAATTATATAGCAATAGCACTTTCGCATATTAATAGTGCTTAACGGCGTCAGACTAGCTTATAGCCCGCAATAGCTTTAACCTCGATAGGCTAATAGCTTATTAAAAGCACCGGTATAAATAAGTTAGATATAGCCTAATACTACAGCTACTAGCGCAGAATAGCGGCTTCTAACTATAGATAGGCTTATAAAAGATTAATAAGTTATTATAAAAAGTCTTATATAGTAAAACCTACTATATTAATTTAAAAGATATATTATACTTTATCCTTCTCGGATATTTATTATTATTCTAGCTTAATAAAGGAACTTAAATAAATAAAATAGTTAATAAATAAATAAGTTAAATATAATAATAATAAAGGCTATATAAAGCGTTAATTATTATAGCTATAAAATATATTATAAGTAGTTAAAATATAATTAAAATAATATAACTTAATTAGCTAATATTACTTAATTAATATAAGTTAATAAATATTTAATTATAATAAGAAAATATAATATTATTATAATTAATATAAATAATTATTTTCTTTATATTTATTAAAACTTTAAAAATTTATATTAATTAAAATAAAAGATTTATTAGCTTATATTAATTAAATAATATTAATTAATTAAATTATATTATTTTAATTATATTTTAACTACTTAGCATTATAGCGTATTAGTCGAGCGTTAAGGTACTCTTCTGCATTAGCAATATAAAGGGTATAGGTTTAAATCCCGCTAATACCTCCTTTTTAACCTGCCCTCCCTTCGGTACGCCCCTTTAGCCCTAAAGGGCGAGACTATTTACCCCTAACTAATTCCTTATAATTGTGTACCTATTATTATTAGTCACTATATCCCCTAGCTAATAAGGTTTTTTCCCTATATTGTAGGTTTTTCCCTATTAGGCGCTTATAAGGCCTTCCGGGAGGTACCTAACGGTATAGTAAATACTCCTTATTATATAAAGTTACTCGCGGAAGCTTAAGTATAAAGTAAACTAAGGTTTATTAAGGAAGTAGGAGCTATAGCCTTAACTACTATAGCTTCCCCCCCCTTACTTACTATATTCTAAGCTTTAAGAGATAGAATTTAAATAAGATAAATAATCTATATTTTAACTACTTATAATATATTTATTAATTAACGCTTTATATAGCTTTTATTTTTATTATATTTAACTTATTTATTATATTTAATTTATTTATTTATTATTTATATTTTATTAAATTAATTAATTATTTATTAAAATTAATCGATTTAACTTTATAAATATATTTTTTTTATTTAAATTTAATTTTATTATTATTATAAAAATATTAAAAACTTTAAACTATTTAAGTTTTAAAATAATAATAATAATAATAATAATAATTAAAATATTATTATAATATATATAAATATATATTAAAGCGATAAAAACCTTTATTATACTAGCTATAAAGGTAAAATTTATGTTATATATATAAATTAGGTGGTGGCCCTAGTGGGCGTAAATAAGTGCATTAGGGGCTGCACTTATACCGGTGTACCCTTTAATTCTGCCGGTGCGAATCTCTAATTTCATTAACTTTTATATAAAGCAATACCTTAGGGGGTATTGCTTATTCTTTTAAAATAACTGGGTTAATTAGCTACCTTTAGCTAAATTTATTACTAATAATTAAATCTTAAAGTTTATTAAAATCTCCCCTTTTTTTATTAATTATAAGTAAAACCCTATTATAGAAATAAAGCTAGCTTACCCTATAAAGATACTATATATATAGGCTTAATAATAAAAGTTTTACCTTATTAATATAACGGCTAATAAAATAATATAGGTTTATAAGTATATATACTTTATCCTTACCTTAACCTAGAAAAGAATATAAAAGTAAATAGATAAATATCGTTTTAATACCGATATATTAGCGGTTAAAAACTTTATTTAAATTAATATATAGTATATAAACTATAGCCGGTTTAATAAAAAGCTATTTTTTAAATAAAATAGCCCCTTTTCGGTTTTTAAAGTATATTATTAAGCTATTATTATATCGTTTTTATTATACTATTAAGGCTTTTTAATTTTCTATACCTTATTAATTTAAAGGTATATAAAGAGCCTTTTAAGGTAAAAGGCTATTAATAAAATATACTATTAATAGAATGCCGGTATATTAATAATAAATATAGGGAATAATAAGGATAATTAAAAATAGTTTTTTAAATAAATTTTAAACTTAAGGTTAATTTAAAGCTAGTTATAATATAAAGTTAAATAGCTATATTTATATAAACCTAGCTAATAACCGGCTATAAACCTAAAAGGGTATAATATAAATATTATTAAGTTTTATAAGTAAAACTTAGGTAATGCATAATATATAAGCGGTAAGGGCTGTTAATAGGTAGCCGAAGCCGCTAAAGGGCCGAAATAAGCTATATTATACAGCCTATAATATAAGAAGAAGCATTTCCCTATCTAGTTTACTAGCAAATAAACTTATCCTTTAACCTTATAAAATATTTTTTATTATATAATAACTATAACTACATCTTATTTTCTTCTTCTTTAGAATAAAGATATTTAAAAACGAGAAAAAGGTATAAGTAGCTAAGCGGGAATTAAACCTATAGCCTTTATATTTCTTTTATTATTATATACAGTTATTTTTATTATAGCAAAAATGGAAAGATTATATTAATTTTAAATATTCTAAGTATATATATATACCTACTTAGCTAATTAGTTATTTTTATAATTATTTATTTTCGGATTATACTTATAGCCTCTCGCTTTTTATATATAGGCTAGCCTAGCTAAATATAGCTACGGCTTATACTTATAATATAGGCTTATTACTATAGGGCCGCTATATCCTAAAGCCCCCTTTTCCGAAGCACCCTCCGAAAAGCCCTTTAAAGCTAAAAATTTAATTTAGTATAATAAGGGCTTAAACCTATAGCCCTTCCGCTTCGTTAAATAAAGCGCTTATCCGCTAACGGGTCTATATAGTCGATTTAGAATAGTTAAATAAAGTTTTTAGCTTTAAAGCTATCTATATAGAAGTGGCTATTAAGGGTATATAGGCGTATAGGGGCGAATAGGTATAAGGCGATAAGGGCGACAAATATAGCGAGGGCTATAAATATAGTAAGGGCAATAAGTATAGCAAGGGTATTAAAGCTAAGGCTAAGCCTATTGCCTAATCGGGCAATTCTAAGTTAGAAGCTAAGGTTAAGGAAGCTAATTTAGCTTTTAAGGGCGAGGAAGAAGGGGAAGATTATAGGGATAAGAGTAACAGGGGCAACTAGTTTAACAAATATTAGGTATAATAGATATAGATACTTATTAAAATAAAGGGTATATAGCCTATTAGGATAATCCCTAACTTATTTTTTAAAGGGTAAGGGTTTAATTTCTAGGGATAGGGCTTCTTTTTTGCTGCCGGGGGCAATTAATATATAATATACGGGCGGTAAGGGCTGCCGATAGGTAGCCGAAGCTGCTAAAGGGCCGAAATAGGCCGTATTATACGGCTTACGGTATAAGAAGGAGCACTTCCCCACCTAGTTTACTAGCGAATAGACTTATCCTTCAACCTTATAAAATGTTTCCTATTATTAGGTAAGCTAAAATTACCGGATTAATAGCGCTTAGCGGCAATATATAAAATGCTAAAAAGCTATTAATAGGCTATAGGCTTATAATATAGGAAAAACCTTATTAAGAATAATAATAGAACGGTAATATATATATAATAAAGCGCTATAAGGGATTTAATTTATAAGATAAAAGCCGGCTAACTCTTTTTTCTACTTATTTAGCTTAATAAGGATAAAAGCTTATTATAGCTAAAGGGCTAAAATTATTTATTTAAAATTAAATAAGAAAAATAGTATTAAAACGCTATTATAATAATAGCCTTATATAATAAAAGTCGAATTTATAATCTTATCCTTTAATTAGGTATTACTAATTACTTAGTATTTATATAAGCTGCGTTATACCTTAAAAACGCCTTAGGAATATTATTTCTTTATATATAAAGCGCGGCTAAAAAAGCTAAGCCCTTCTTTTTTTAAATATTAAAGCCCTTATACTTATTATAAAAAAACTTATTTAAATCGGCCTTATTTATTAAAGGTTAATAATTAAAACGCTATTAATCTGCTATTAATATATTTATCTTTATTATATTTAATACTAAAGTAAATTATATATTAAAGGTTTTATATTATTTTAATATATTTCTTTTTAGCGATAACTTATTTATAATAGCTAAGGTTATTATTATTTAAATATAGCTAAGCTAGGTTAATAATAATAAAAAGATAGCAGAATATATTTAATATTTATTTACTATATTAATCTTTAATTACTTATAGCTATAAATATAATAATATTATTAATCGGTTAAAGGCTAACTATATTAAATATAAATAAGCAGTATTATATAATATAAAAGTTTAAAATACTAATTTAAAATATAATTAATATATATATATTAAACCGGTAATATTTTATTAATATTACGCTTTTTCTTAAAAGTTATTAAGCTATAATAATAATATTAAGTATTAAATATAGTAATAAAGGCCTTAATAAGGCTTTTACTAGCGGTAATTATTATAAATATAATTTTATAAGAGATATATAAAAAAGCCTTATTAATCGCTATATTTTTAAAGATAACCTAGCTATTATTATAATTACCTTACTTATAGGGGCGGAAAGTATATTAGCTAATATTTATAAATTTAATAAAATCTTTAATATTATTAATTATAGTTAAAAGAGATTATAAACCGACCTATTAATAATATATTAATAATAACCCGATATTTTTAACCTACCGCTTTATAAATATCCTTTTAATTTTTATATTAATAATAAAGAATTAAGCCGCCGATAATATAGTAATTAATTATTAGTTAATTATTATTACTCTTTTATTATATTTTAAATATAATATAAAGATATTAATTATAAAATTAGTTAATAATTTAAAAGGCTATAAATATATTAATAAAGTAAGATTAATATAGCGCTATAATAATACTAAAGTATTAATAATAAAAAAGTATAAAGGCGATTAAATATTTAAGAAATAACTAATAAATAAATTAGTAATAAGAAGGCGGTAAAGGTTTAACAGTTAAAGGGAAAATAAAAAGGGCTATATAGAAATTA
This sequence comes from Diaporthe ilicicola, assembly GCA_023242295.1. NCBI lineage: Eukaryota > Fungi > Ascomycota > Sordariomycetes > Diaporthales > Diaporthaceae > Diaporthe > Diaporthe ilicicola. The sequence continues at coordinate 5,805 of JALPVH010000258.1, forward strand.
AGCCTTTAATATTTATTATTTTATTATTAGCTAGCTTAGGGGTATAAGATAATAGTCTATATATATTATATAACTGTATTTCTAATATATTAGCTATAGGCTATTAATGCCCCGGTATATAGATTAGCGGGTTTTGGTTTTAACTTATAGTTAGGGATAATTACGGTTTAGGAAGGGGGTATTATTACGGTATCTACTTTTATAGCCCGCTATATAAATATTATAGATTTGCCTGCGATCTGTAAACCTTTTAGTTTCTTTCTCTTTATGTAATAATAAGTTCTTATTATACACACCATGGCGCACCGTGATAGTTGATGTCTGGTTGGAGCTTGATAAAGCAATACAAACGAGCATTAAGGCACAGCTTCGGCACCAGCTTGGGCAGATGCGTAAATGTACCCAGAATCTTATCGGGTGCATCAATAATCAAGCCACAGGCAATGTGTACGATACCATGTTCATTTATTACTGCGGGCCATTCCCCGATGCAAAGGAGTTCGACGAATGGTGCCTGGCCCATATTTCGAGGGGCTTATTGTCTCGATGGAAATGGAGCAGGTTTCTAGACCGTGAGCGGCGGAAGTCCGACCATCATGACTTCGTCTTGACTCACGGGGACCTGTTGCCGAGGAATATTATGGTCCAAGGTGGGGTGATCACGGGTATCATTGACTGGGAGAGGAGTGGCTTCTTCCCAAGATATGCTAAGTACGCTATTGCGACGCAGCTCTGCCAGGGCCATGAGGACTGGCGAATGCCGGTCTTGCAGGAGACACTGAAGCCTTGCTCCAGGAAGAGACTTGCGTTCACCCGCCTGGTAGAAGATAGAGGATTGTAGCCCAAGGGAGAGGTTTATGCCCGTCTAGCAATCAATGGTGATTTCAGGTGCTACAGCAGTACAACGTTTTCATGCAAGGTGCTGCTTGGACAGCCACTCATGAGTAGGTACTTCTAAGAAACCCTTCGTAATCTTTCTCAGTAGTTCTGCACGTGTTGGGATGAAAACCTGGTTTCTCGGGCAATAACAACATCATCAATAAATATCCTTGCCATCTGTACAATATGGGGTACAAACCGCCCTACTGAACACAAGTCGTGTCGGTTACACGGATTTCTTCTTGGCGGTCCAAGGGCATACGTGAGTAGCAGACGTTTAGCACGTCGTCTGATCCAATTTTGGGGAAGACGTACAATCCAGCAACCAGGAAAAATATCCTTGAAAATTCCATGCATGTCGTAGTTCACACCGGCAATACTGCCATACCGCGCATTAGGGGTCTTCAAAAGCGGCCACTATAAAGCCCGCGGGCCTTCAGACTATTCTCCTCCTTCTATAGCCCTTTCTTCTCGCCCAAAATAGTTACTTTAAGATTCTTTATAATATAAGCTCTAATTTTCTATAGGTTATAAGCTTTATATAAATTCCTAGTAAGTTAAAACTAAATTTAAATGCGAAAAACGGTTACGAGAAAGCAAAATGGTTATAGAGTGGGAATAGTTTTTAGTAAGGTTCCTTCCTTTAGAATAAATCCCTTTCTAATTCCCTTAAAGTTGCCCTTCTGCTTTAGGATAAAGGCTAGCCGAAAAAGAATTTTATTTTTTCTCTTTTCATTACGTTCCCTTTTATAATCTTAAACTTTAGTTAATTCTAATTCTAATTAAAAACTTTATAATTTTAAACTCGAAGGCAAGGGGAGGTAGTAATATAAACTTTAACTTTAAGGAAGAAGGCTCTATCCCTCTTTCCCTTCCCTTCACTAGGGCTAGTATATACCTAGGGCTAATCTATACCTACCTAACCTCTCCGTAATCGCTTTTCTGCTCCGAGTCTATTTCTGCTCCGCGATTATTTATTTAAAAACATAGCTAAATACTAATTGGAAGCCTAATAGGCAAGTATATTAAAACTTAATAGGTAGCCGGGAGGCCACTTTGCAGAAGAAGCACTTAATTAGGTAAACGAAGGCCCGAGTGACCACCTTCGAAGACCCCCCCTGCACGGTATGGTGGGCTGGGGCTCTGGGTTTGGGGAATGCTGGCCGTTGACAGGTATAGCCACAAGCAGGAACCATCAATCAGAACGGATTTCTTGTTCGAATGTTGAGAGTATAGATCGTAATGTACCAGGACATGAATATCTAGTTGATCTAAGTATTAAGATAATTGTTATTTGGGAGCTGCAGGGGATGGATTCGTGAGGTGATTCATGAATGCGGCGACCTGCCCAATAAGGTTAGAGACGCTCGAGTGCCTGAGGTAGTATCTTCGGCAACGGCACGCCTTAATCGGCACCGATCTCGTGCGTATCAAACGGCCCACACCCCGGCGGCCAAGCTCGACGCCAACTCTGTCCACCTCGATCTCGCCAACACCCTCTGCAGGCCAGTAGACAATCCAAAAGGTATTGGGCATTGATTCGTGAGCTTGGAAGATTCAATTGACGGAAGGGAACATGGATGCGGAGAAGAACGGGCTGCCCCCGTACAGCGCTGTTGCTGGTCCACCGGCACAACCGTGGCACCAGCACGGCCGACGGCATGTGAGACGGTCTCGAGCAGTCCGCCTGATGGCGCTGGCATTCCTGGCCTTCATCGTGTACGCACAATGGCGGCAGATACCAGCTGCATCCCGTGGCAATGGCAACGACGGGTCTGTGTCAGTCAACGGGCTCTCCGTCGCCAAGCTCGAAGCCGATCTTGCCGTCTGCTCCAAGCTGCGCGCAAAGCCCAGTGATCCGATTGGACTGGGCCGTGAGCGCAACGCCAGGTACATCGACGGCCACAAGCCCACACTCATTCGAAATGCCACCGTCTGGGTCGGTGAGCCCGTCGAGGGCACCTCGGCTGAGGCTGCACGGGCTGGAGAGGGTTGGGAATGGATCAGTGCCGATGTCTTCCTGGAGTTTGGCCTCATCAAGGAGGTCGGCAAGGATATATCTATCGCAAAGCTGCCCAAGGAAACCATCGTCTGGGATGCTAAAGGTCGTCAACTCACTGCTGGCGTCATTGACATGCACAGTCACTCTGGTAAGCAGCTTCCGGATGATTTCTTCATTTCTCGATGAGATACATCTACGTGGTCCGTCTCACTGTTTTCCCGAGACTCTTTGTCGGGCTGTACCTAGGTACCTAGTCTGAGACAGGCTATAAAGTGATGTTACACTGCTTTTAGCCTTCCCGTGCCAACTTCTTCATCAGTGCGTGCTCTAACTCAATTCCCAGGAGTTGATTCCCTACCGGAACTCAGGGGAAACAGCGACGTCAACGAGATGTCCTCGGACACAACACCTTATGTCCGCTCCATCGATGGAATCCAGCCCACGGATCATCAGATTCAAGTCATCAAGTCCGGCGGTGTAACGACCAGCTTGGTCCTCCCTGGATCTGGCAACAACATCGGCGGCGAGGCATACGTGATCAAACATGCCGTGGGGAAGCCCGACGGCCGTGAGGAGATCAGCGCCGAGGACATGCTCGCGGATCCAGACAAGAACTGGAGGTATATGAAGATGGCGTGCGGCGAGAACGCCAAGCGCATCTACGGGAAGGTCGGCGAGAGGGGCCCTGTCAGCAGACTGGGCGAGTCGTGGGAGTTTCGCCATGCCTTCGAGCAGGCGGCAAAAGTCAACCGCGAGCAAGACGACTGGTGCAACGCTGCGGATGCCGTGGGCGTGGAGAACATGAGCTCCTACCTCCCACAGGATCTGAAGTGGGAATCGCTGGCCGCGGCCTTGAGAGGACAGGTGCATATCAACACCCACTGTTACACTATTCCAGACCTCGAGGCCATGGTGGATCACACGAACGAGTTCCAGTTCCCCGTGCGAGCTTTCCATCACGCACATCAGACATTTCTTGTGCCCGAAGTGAGTTGATCAACTGCTATTGATATTAGCTGAAGCCATACATACTGATGACGCCCACACCAGATTCTGAAGCGCACATGGGGAGGTCGAGCTCCTGCGTCTGCCATCTTTGCCACCAACATGTACTACAAAGCAGAAGCTTACATTGGATCCGAGTATGCTGGAAAGATCCTGTACGAAAACAATCTCACGACGGTTTATGTCAGCGACAACCCGGTGTTGAATGCCCAGCACGTCATCTTCGAGGCAGCCAAGGGCTACAAGTTTGGGCTGCCATATCACGCTGCCTTGGCTGGTGTGACAAGTGAGCCTGCCGATCTTCTCGGCCTCGGGAAGAGACTCGGAAAGATCAAGCCCGGTTACGATGCAGACGTGGTCGTCTGGGATAGCGACCCATTGAGCGTCGGGGCGACTCCTGTCCAGGTGTGGATCGACGGCACGAGCCAGTGGGAGGACCCAGTCGAGCTCAACAAGCCTGTCACTGCACCACTCGTGCCGGATCTAGCCCTGAACGCGACGAATGAGGAGACTGCGCAGCTCAAGGATGTCTTGTTCACTGGTGTCTCCAAGGTTCTGCTCTCCGACCACGACAAGACCGCCAGTGATAAAGAACCCTTGAACGTCGCCGTATCCGGAGGAAAGATCACTTGCGTTGGGGTCTGCGAGGCTGAAGTGCGCTCCGCCAGCACAGCAGGGACCAAAGTGATTCAACTCAAGAACGGGTACTTGACGGATAGTTTCACAGCCTTCGGTTCGACAATCGGGCTGAACGAGATCGACGCCGAGGCCGACACGGACGACGGCGACAGCTCGGACGTCTTCAGCCGCGCGGCCGACGGGCTGGCTCTCGACAACAAGAAGCTGAAGGTGGCGCACGAGTTCGGCGTCACGCGCGCCATCACCGCCCCCAAGTTCGCGGGAGGCTCCAATGGCGCGCGGCAGGGCGTGAGCGTGGGCTTCGCCACCGGGGCCCGGACGGCCCTCGAGGACGGCGCGGTCTGGGCCGACGACGTCGCGGTCCACTACACGCTCAGCCTGGCGGCCAAGAGGGACAAGACGCCGTCTACCTCGAGCGCCGTCGGCGCGTTCCGTCGCAAGCTGCTCGCGGCCCTGGCGTCCACCGAGGAGGTCAAGGACCCGTACTCGGAGGAGGCGTACCTGAAGAAGGTCGTCGCGGGCGAACTGCCCATCGTCGTCACCGTCCACAGCGCGGACGCCATCGCTTCGATCCTCAAGGTGAAGAAGGTGGTCGAGAAGGAGGGCGCGGGCAAGATCCGGCTCTCAATCATCGGCGGCGCCGAGTCTTATATCCTCGCTGACGAGCTGGCCGCCGCCAATGTCGGCGTCGTCCTCGCACCGGCTGAGAGTTACGCCACCGAGTGGGACCAGCGCCGTGCGCTCTCTGGCGCGCCGTTGACCAACGGCACAGCCATTGACAAGCTTGTCGAGTCTGGTGTGGTCACTGCCATTGGGCTGGAAGAGGACTGGCTCATCCGGGATCTTGGTCTGTTGGCGGGTCGGGCCTACACAAACGGTGAAGGGCGGTTGAGCGAGAAGGACGCGCTGGCGCTCGTCTCGGCAAACGTGTATAAGATTCTCGGCATCGAGGTGCCAAAGGCGAAGGACGGACATTTCCTTGTATCCGAAGGGAGCCCGCTCGAGATTGGATCAAGGGTGAAGGCTGTTGGTGGCGGCCTCGGGAAAGTTTCTGTGTTTGAGTAGTGTACGGATTGCTGGGTGAGCCAAAAATGCGCTTCAAAGTTCTTTGACTATTGAAAGGGGATCACTCTCAGGCCCCAGAGATTGTACCTACATAGCCTTGTACAGTTTCCGATATTCGCTCAGTGGAATACAGTAACTAGCGGAAGTACCCAGATACATGCACATCCGCGGCACATATCAATTCAACTTCGGTGAGTATTTCGCCCAATCGTCAATGTGTGTTCTTCGGTCCGTAGTATCTACCACTGCCATCGAGTACTACTTATGGGCCTCCGTTCCAGGATACTTGTCCCACCATCAAAGTCCGATGGCCACTTCAAGTTGTGGCGGGCGCGCCCTGCCTTACTACAAGATACTTGAGCACTGCCCCCTTTGTGCTTTTGTGGGACAGATTATGGCCGTCCTGTCTGACTGCAACGGCATTCCAATAGCTGCTGATCCATAATCAGTTGACGTATGTGTCGAGATCTTGTGCTGGCAAGTTGTAGGAGGTGAGCAGCAGGACTGATACAAACTTTGCCTACCCAAAAACATTTGCACGTTGTAGGCAAAGGTGTTGAATCTGTTCATTGTTCATTGTGCTGATTACTGTAAGCAAACTCTGTCGCCGGTTGGGATGTCCTCGGGCCCTTGGCTTTGTCCGGGACCGTCACGCCGAGCCGGTCATATTCGGGGCGGGCAATTTCGTGTCGGTCCCGAACAGACCAAATTGGGCTACAAGCCAACGCAAAGCCAATCATATTCTTTAGCACGGTGCTTCGTCCTTTCGTCTGAGAGCGAGCCCGATGGATCCCAGCCGTCATCTCAAGCTTTCAGCATGAATGAATGCAGTTGCCTACACATAAAACAGTTGGTCCCTCAGCGTGCTGAGTACTAAACAGCGTCCTGCAAGACTCACTCCTTTGATATAAAAACTATTCACTGTATCTCCCAACACCCTCAGAAGGCTTTCGTCCTACTACGCATAGTCAGCAACTTACAAGAATGGCTTCAATGTGCCCGATGCAAAATGGCGGTGGCTTCCGCGGGCCCCCAATTCCTCTGGTCGTCGTCCCCGTGGTATACCACCTGGTGCGGTCGAATTCTGATTTGAAGCTCACCAAATACGTGAAAGACCTACTGAACAAGGGTGGTCCGGTCAGCGTTGCTGAGAACGCCCATCACATCGTTCAATGTAAGCATTTGGCTCTTCCTGATACTGCATCAAGGGCTAGTTGTTCCGGCACGATGTGAAGTAGTTGACTGCTGACACATACCAGATGTATTATCAAAGGTGTCCTCCAATGTTTTGTACTGGTTTGGCACCAAAGTTCTTCAACTCCAGCCAGAAATCGCGATACAGACAACCGAGTTCCTGAAATCAAGGACACAACTGGAGCTCCTACCCGAGCAGAACCATGGAGGAAACGATATTGAAAGATTTGCATCTGCAGAGACGCTCACTATCCCTGCGGACATTGAACGACGTCTTGAGAAGCTTGAGATGGATTATCAGATGCTTCAGGAGAAGCACACGGCATCACTCAAATTCCTGACTTACAAGACGGACGGCATTGTGGAACTCCCACAGGAGCTTCCCTTACCGATGACAACTGGATCGCCAGAACCCCGCGCGCTCGTTTCGACGGAGCCGGCCCAGCTGGAAGCGACCCCTGAGCTGCCCTGGTCTGCCCGACCAGCTGCAAGCGACATAGAGACTCAGGCTCTGCTGCAAGAGATTGGTCTCCGGCTTGGAAAGGTTGTTTTGGAATGGGCTGGTGATATGATGAAGCAAAGCCTGATGTCTGCTGCTTCTGCCAAACCCTCTAGCGACTACAAGCTCGGTGCAGCAGGTGTAGACCTCACCAGCCGGCTCGCCAACTCGCTTATCACATGAGAAAACCGGCCGCCGTCTATGTCGCAAGAGCCAGAGATCCAGGCACAAGAATAAATCGAGGGCGAGGATCCGGGCTAGCGACAGCTGCAGCGGAAAGCTTTCGCCAGTATGACCGACAAGGTCTCAGAGCAGCCGGGGACTCGCCGACCGGCCCACTCTGTGGTTGGGGCACTCCAGGCAAGCGCGCATACTTCCAAGGTTTTGAGGGTCACACCGCAGCTGATCGAAGCATGAGAATCGTCAGGCCCTTTTTCTGAGACGACGAAAACGACGTGCGGCTACCTAAGGTGCTAATGTACAATACCTAGGCTCATATATATTCAGCTGGGCCGACATAAGACCGGGGGCAACCCGTGCAGTTGGAACAGGTCGCACACTTGATGCACACTTGATAACATTCCCACAAACAATTGGCACAAACCTCCCAGGACCCATAGGCGCGCTCATATAACTTAAACCCTTTAACCGAATGGCTCCCGCCCGTGCAACCTGCAAGCAGGTGGGATCGGCCAAGTACAGCCCAGTCATTCTACGTTAGTAAGGATCCGAGAGGACAGGGGAGGGTTTCTAAAAATAGACAGGCCCGGGCATCCTTCAGTTCGGACCGACCCTATATTGCCGGCCCGTCCGGAGTAGATATGAACGACAGCGATAGAGTGAATGGGCGGCATTCGATGTCGAATAGAGGGTGGGAGAGCTGCAATTGCAGATGACAAGAAGTTCAGTCCATGGCCCATCTGATATCTTGTTTACTCCTGGCCGTGTTGTCATCTCAAGTCCTGCATGTGGTTGCCTTCTGCCGAAGGATGAAGTTTGATGGATCAATGGGATTTTTGAATGTTTGGTCTGAACGTAATATGTACCGGGGTGGCGACATGTCAGTGACTCGAATGTAACCCTATACCAAAACATTTCTCCATCCGGGTCTTCTGCCGAAGCATCGTTTGCTGGGCAATCTCTCAAGCGCCATCGAACCCTGGAAGGCAGAAGTTAGATTATTGGGCACGCTCTGTGGCGGGTCAGGCAATGAGGCCGTCGAACCCGCCGTTGGAAATGGGCTACCCGTGAATAGTCCAAGTGCCAGTCTGGTAGGAGAATTAAAGGAAGATGGCAGGCGATCCAGAGTACCGAAAATAGGGTGGCAACCACTTTGGAGGGGACGGGGCTACTGCGAGACTACTGCATGCATTGTTAGTTAGCACATGGCCGCGCACAGGCAGAGATAGATGGAGCCCTGGAGCCCCGGAGGAGGAGCAGATGGAGAAAAGCAGGCTCAGCTGAGAGGGTGAGAGGCAAAGACAGCTCCTCCTGGCGGACAGACGGCATGGCACCAGGCAGGGATGGACAGCTCCACGGCCCCCAAAATAGTGCTTACATGTCATAAACCCCCCCCCTCCCCCGTCTGCATCTGCCTTCCGCCCGCATCTGCAGGCCGTCACATAAGGTGCCATGTCCAAAAAAACTGACGATGTCTCGGCCTCGATCCTCTCGCTACAGTACACGCCCAACACGATAGAACCCACACACAGCGCAGCCGGCCACGCTGGTGACGGAGTGCCGCGATGCCGCCGCCAGACGTGACCATGTCCTCATCCTCACCAGGATTCAAGCCTACCCGCAAAACGGATTCCTTCGCCTCCCCCTGGCCTACCCCACCAATGAGGCGTTGCTTGCGGGCCCAGCGTAGGCTCGAGGATGGCCGTGGCCATGTGCCCCAGTCGTCACAAAACTCCCGCCGGTCGGGCGACCTGCGTTTCGCCCTCTATGCCCCGGGCTCCCCGTCGCGCCTGTCCTTTGAGCAGCGCAGCAGCCGGCCAACAACAGCAGCTGATGATCATCATCGCCCACGCCGCTCCGGTGATGGTGATGCCGACGCACTCGCAGACGGACACGGACTCGGACACGGACTCGGACCCGGACTCGGACTCGGACCCGGACTCGCAGACGGACAAGCTGGACCTCGCCACCGACACCGCATGACAATGGAATCCAGGCCCAGGTCCATCATCGGATCTGCGTGCTTGGCGCTCGAGTCGACGGTTGCCAAGACCATTGCCGACGTGACAAACTTCATCCGCCACTGCCGCCCCGCGAGGGCAGACCTGACCCCCATCACGCGGGAGCTGTCCGAGCTGCAGATGGTCCTGGAGCTGCTCAACGACTTTGGACAGTATGGCCAGTACGGGGAGAACCGCCAACGGGATGCCATCCCCAACGAGCTCCTGGCCCACCTCAGGCCCATCCTCAGCAACTGTATCACGGTGGTCCTTCGCATCGACGGCGTGCTTCGCCGCCATGGCCCGAGCGAGGCCGATGGATCTGTCAATTGGACTGCAGAGGGCAAGAGGGAGATGGGCGAGCTGAGGCCCTCGCTGGAGGTGCATCGTGGCGCATTGGGTCATATCTCTGATCTCATCTCCATATCGATCTCGAGAGCTTCCGAGGATGGTGGCTCGAGGAGCGCCCGGGAAGCCGAGCTTCAGGTCCACGATGTGATCCAGGACCTCCAGGAGGTGAGGTCCTCCATTCTCGTCAGCGACAGCAACGCCACCCTAGCGCGCCAGCACTTTGCTTTGCAGGTCCATCTCGGCCAGATCATCACCTACGCAGACGCGCTCAACAAATCCGATGCCTGGGAAGAGGCGGTAAAGACCATTGATGCCGCGCAAGAGGATGAGCAGCCTGCGCTCCCAGAACCAGTTTCCGAACCGGTCTCCCCAATCACGTCCATAAGAGGAAGTCCATCACAGGACCGCGCCCTCAACGGTGTCGAGAGCCCACGCGGCAGACCCAAATCATATTCGCCAGCAGTGTCCAGCGTAACCATCGGTTCAGCAAGGACCACCAATCACACCACCCTTCTAACCATTCCGAACAAGAAGACAGACATAGTGTCACCACTGACCACCGGAGGCTTGTGTATAAACACATTTGGTATTTCAAATCGAGAACGGGGGTCAATCTCACCCATGACCTATAGAGACCCATCGACAGAGCAAGTTGCAACAAACGCTCCAGGTAGTGCGGAGAAGGAGTCGGAGCCGATCTCACCGATGAGTCTCGGAGAACCTGCTTCGGCAGAGGAAGCAGAGGAAGCACTCGTACCCATAGAGACTCCGCCGACCGATCCGGGACTATATGATGTAGAAAGTGAGGCCACGCCAGCTGTATTACTTGCTCCAGAAGAGGACGAGCAGAGTATCGGAGTCGCACCGAGCAGAGTGAGCACAGCAGCTTCCAGCTACAGGGAAGAGGAGATCACAGAGGAGGCTTTGGCGTTCGCCCAGGTTCCCGTCCACATAATGGGTCGGTCATCGCTGAACCTGGCCGGGCACGTCTACACCAACAACTCAGGTCGGAGCGGCTCGGACGGGGCGAGCTTCAACAGATCCATCTCGACGTTCGAGACGGAGGGCGAGTTCGAGGAGGCAGAGGCAGAGGGGTACGCTGCATCGACAGGGACCAGTGATACCGGCAGCCTCCGAGATGGGCGCCTACAATTTTCCCAGATTGACGTGACACAAGCGACGCCACAAGCTGCACACGAACCCCACCCGGGCGAGCAGCTCTTACCACAGCAAGCAGCCGGACACCAGGCGGTTCAAGCTGTGCAGCCGGCCCCCTCGCGCGAGATACGCCAACAGGCCTCAATGTCGACCATGAACACGCAGGCGTTCCTCCAGGGGAAGCCGCTGCCGAGGACGCCGCTGGTGTACGTGCCGCACTACCCGGGCCCGTTCACCCGGAAGAAGGTCGTCGTGGTGGGCAACTTCAGCTGCGGCAAGACGTGCCTGATCACGCGCATGTCCCGGGGTCACTACCCCAGGGGCAATAACAACCACAGCGGCTTCACCGAGACGGTCAAGGTCTCGGTCGACGAGGAGCCCGTCGAGCTGTCGCTGTGGGACATCCGCGGCATCGACTACGACCCGTCGTGGCTGCATAACGCGCAGGTCGCGCTCATCTGCTTCAGCGTCAACATCGCGTCCACCGACGCAAAGGGGAAACATCTCGGTCGGGTGAGTTTCAATACGCAAACGGAAAAAAAAAGAAGAAGAAGAAGAAAAAAGACGTGGTTGAATATTAAGTGCTAACCAACTCATGACACCCAGTGGGTGACAGAGGTCAACCAAAACTGCCCCGGCGCCGCCATCCTCCTCGTCGGCCTCAAGAGCGACATACGCTGGCACGCTAAGACGATCGAGAAGCTGCGCAGGCACGGCAAGACGCTGGTGTCGCCCGAGCAGGGCGAGCAGCTGCGTGACAGCATCGGCGCCTTGCGCTACCTCGAGTGCTCCGCCCGCACCGGCGACGGCGTGCTCGACGTGCTCGAGGAGGCCACGAGGGTCTCGCTGCTGGTCAACAACGAGGGCTTCAGGAAGGGCCACCACCGCCGGCCGCTCTCGAGGATCGGCAAGTTCCTCGGTCTCGGCAGCAGCCGCTCCGAGTAAACGGCCTCGGGTGGGGTGGGTGGCTGGCCGTATATATATGTTGATGTGTGTGTGTGTGTGTGTGTGTGTGTGTGTGGAGGTGGTAATAGGCCATGCTGCATATAATATTGGAGGCTTCTGGAGTGCTTCCAGGAGGCCATCGCAGTGCCGTGAAGCTGTGAAGAGCCGGCACTGGAACTGAGAGACTTTATCATACGCTTGGCGTTCATACTTGAGGGATCAGGTCCATGTTGGGCTCGGGACTGTGTGCAACATGGAAGGTTGATGATGTGTGTCCATACATACATGGGTAGTTTTGCTTAGTGACGGCGTGCCCCGATTTGATCACAATGATCTTCTTGACTGCGCTCGGGAGTTGCGGAAGGCCGGGCTCGGCTCTGGGAATGAACTGGTATTGTCAGAATGTGACATCGCCAATGCAAAGTTGTTGGCAGTCACGTTGGGGCTAAGTAGCGAGTGATGCTGCCCCATACCCATGAAGGGCTGCCCGCGCTAGCCCCAACGTGACTGCCAACAAAAGTTCTCCCTTTGATGACCCGATTTCGTTACCACTTTTGAATATTAATGTTTGGATCTATGATCATTTTTGCCATTTAGTGAACATCTTTGGGCACAACCCATCATCTATCTACCTCTTCCCCTGAAGACTGCCGCGCCCCGGATGATCAGCGGCAAAGCCACCAACGTGTGAGCCACTTGAGCAAATGATAGAGGCTCAGCCGACTGTACTCTTGTAGAAATGGGAAGCATACGTATGATAAAAGCAGAGAGATCACAAGAGAAGTAGAAAAAAGTAAACTTTGGCAAGAGAAATCATGGGTTCAGGGAATAGTACGTATATTTATGGAGGGACACATGCCGCACATCTCGGAGGAAGGGAAAAGACATACGATCAGTCGTCTTTCCAACCTTCTGCTACGCAGCTGTCTAGGCTCTTTAGTATTTGTGCGAATGAGTTGGATTATTCATATTCCATTGTGTCTATGGCCGGCCGCTGGACCTATCCATGATTTTGGCTGATAGTCCGGCCGAAAGTGATTTGACCGGAAATGCTGCAAAAAAGAATTGTATATTTGGCAGTTGTTTTCAAAAGCCTGTTGATTCATTGCGAATTTGATCATGAGAAAAAGTAATTCAGAATGTATAACGGAGCTCTGAGGACGCGTTGCCTACAACTATATTTTTCCGTGTTAACTTGGGATTGCTGTTATGGCTTTTCCACGCTTTCTAAATTGAATCAATTCATTTTTTAACTGGACAGCATTCTTAAGAGACGAGTGGGCGGACGAATGATGGACCATCACTGATGGTCTGTCTTCAGCAGCGGGTGTTCCGTCAGTTCCGCAATCTCAAGGCGGTGCTGGAACCAACGACTCCAAAACTTCGAATTAAATGGGGAACAAAATACCCCTCAAGGTGTGTCAAAGTAACAGAAAACGGGTAATTCGGTAATGAACGGATTGGCACTTTTTTGTTACAATTTGTACCAAGTCGCATTGTACATATAGAGAAGCCAGAATTGCTGGTGAGATCGATAGCATGTTATGACCTGCAAAGCATTTGATTAGGGTGCTCGAAGCCACAGCTCGCATCATAATCCAGGTAACCAAGCTCGAAGTTCAGCAGGGCTCCGCTGCTTCTTCCCGGAATGGCCTCTGATCGAGTCAGAGGTGTCCGGCATCACGCAGGTAATGCTTCCCAGTATCCATCTCTTGTCTCAAAGCGAAGACATGGAAAAGAAAGTGTACGCGGTGGCTTTTGGTCGCTTCAAGAATTTCAGCCGACGATGTGCGTAATCGGACCTCCATTCCAAAGAATGCAAACTCTCGTCAACCACATAAGTTCGTATAATTGGAGTGCACACGCACTCTGGATCAATAATGAGTGCCATAGGTTTTATGTCCACGAACAATTATTATTGAATCAATATGTTGACCAAATCAAAATCCACGACGAGCTTCTGGTGATATATTCTTCTCATCCAGATGTCTGCTTGTTCTGTTCAAGTCAGCCCTTATGATGGCTGGCGTGAGTGTGTAAGCCACGAGAAGGGATGCGAAGAGCCTGTCGTCAAGAGGCCGAGTCGGATCCATGTGATCAGTAGAACTTGGAAAACTAGCATGAAATCTATAGTAAAAGGTCTTCCGGGTGTCAGACCGAAGAGTCTAGGTCCCAAGAGTGTGATTTACTGGGCTGGAGGGATGTCAGTGGGGCCTAGCTAAGCACTGAAGTAAGCCGTCTAAGCGGGCTCAGGTGGCTACCTCAGAGCCAAGACGAGGGAATTAAGTACCCCAGGGTCGGGAAATTCCCGGCAACGATATTGCAGGGTCCGGCGGCAGATGTGGTCCAGAGTCGTCATTGCTGTGTAGGTACTATCGTGGCGCACAATATCGACGGTGTGGGGGATGTCAAACCTGGGTCGTATACCAGCCTAGTACAGTATCTACACTACAGCAGCCCGAGGTAATAGTTTCCGATCCTGACCAGAACGGCAAGTTTCGGCGTCCCAGCGGCAGCCCCATATTGCGGGTCCAGGTTTCGTCGTCCCTAGTCCACATCCGATTCCGAGGCTTTCGCGCGAGCTCTCCATCAACCTTTTCGGCATATTATTCCGTGGGCCCCATCACTGGGCCAGCCTGCTTGCTTGCTTCCCATGCCCAGAACATGTGCCGGACAGCGCTGCTGCGACCATGTCACGGTCCCAGCCACAGCCACAAGCACAGGTACAGGCACGGGCGAGCCCGTTGATTCCGCGGCCAGCTCCAGCACGACCAAGAGCCAAGAGCTTCTCATTACCCAACGCTTTGACCCGCGTCAGGCCTACGGCGGCCAGGGGAAGTTGGATATTGGGTCACGGTAACGACCAGGCCGAGGAGGGCAATGGGTACGCTGTCCAAACCGTGAGCCAGGCTCGTCCCTCTCATGCACCAGGGCCCCCGACTCCGGCTGCTCATGCCCGAGCTGGATCGCTCGGCCGACCAGTTTGATGAGCATGTCCTCCCCGGCATCGTGCTCCTGCGGCTCTATGAGGAGAGATCGGGCCGGTTGAGCGGCAAGGACATCACCGAGGGCTTGGTGTCCGAGGAGCTGGACAAGGGCACGCATCTGCTTGGGAGCTCACGTGTGCTCAAGAATTTCACTCCGACGGAGTCAGGCGGCCTCGCGGAAGCATGCTTCTGGGTGGTGTTGAGACAGGACATGTTCATCTCCCTCACGAGGTCTCAGCCCCCGAGCGTGCCCTTAGAGAACATTATGGGCTCAAGCGCGTTCAGCGAGTTTGACCCCGAGTCCATCGCCAACAGGATGGTGTTCCTCTGCAGCCGCATACTTTCATTTGCCCTCGACCCCGTCAAGGGCACCCAGCCCGCGTGGTGGGGTCGGCTTGATAACGAGGTCGATGCGTGGGACAAAGCCAAGCCCTGGCATTTCCGGCCTCTGTGGCTCCAAGAGCCATCACAGATCAAGACGGCCGCCACCGCATTTCCGACGGTGCGGCTGGTGCGAAATGGCCACGTCGCGGGATATCAGCACTATCACCTTGCCAAAATGCTCCTCGCTATCTTCGACCCGCGGCTTTGTTCGAACGGTTTCGAGACCTTCCGCCGGAGACAGCAGGCCGACAGGATAGCACTTGCTCACCTGCGCACCCTCATCGGGATCGCAATAAGCAACCCAGAGGTTATCAACTCCATGTTCACGGCGACTCATGCCATACAGGCTTGTGGGTCATGTTTGAGGGACCCACGCGAGCGGGAGGAGGTTGTCGTCTTCCTGGAGCAGATGAAGCAGATGTGCGGATGGCGGTGCCAGTACGTAATTAATAAGCTGAGGGAGGAGTGGAAACAGGACTATATCAATTATTGGCTCGAGCGTTCGAGAGAGACGTCCACTGTGTTTCTTGATCACGACCACGACCCATCCATGGATGTGATAGCAAGTGACACCTAGAAACAGCACCAGATGGGAGTGAGTGAAATAATGCAAGCAGAACACGACCGACATATCGTAGAGATCCATGTTCGACAAGGAAGCAAGTAAGCAGGAGTAATCCGCCACGCCCACTCCGTATCTGGTATCCCATCTTATCCACCTGCGGCTCGAGTCTATTCTGACAGCCGCAGCAGCCTCGTCTGGGGTTCCCATGGGGGAAAGCGGGCAGAGTTGCCCTGTTGAACTCCTCAACGCGGTTGTCCGGCGCGAGACATGAGGAGAGGCAACTTTCTCCGTGGTCCTCCTTCTCCGCACTTTTCGGGACCTATTACGACACACATCTTGTACACTACTAGCACACGGCTGGTACGTACTTGCCAATAGTCTACATACCAATGGAAACAGGGAGGTGTATAGGGGATGTTTCCAAGTACGTTCGTCTGCGCCAACATTCGCCGATATTGTACTGCTTCAGCATAGGCTTTGGCATTACTCGCGCCGGTCTGTCATATGCTGTGGGCGACTGCCAACCTAAGCATTTGTGTCTTAAGAGGCTGCAACCATGAACATATAAGATCTAGTGCCACTTGAACACCACGAGAAAATGTACCGTCGATGGGGTTAGAGATCGATGTCAAATTGTTTCAATTTTACACCCAACATCATAGCACAATGGCTGATCCAGTGTTTCAATTGAACGCAAGTTCATTAACGAACACATTCTTCCAAAGAGGTTCTTTGCCCGCTGAAGTGGCTCAAGTGCTGAAGCAACTCACCCCCTCGTCTTTCGCAGACACAGCAGCCCTAGCAACAGTCGTCTTCATGTCAACAGCATATCTTCTGTTGGGAGGGAGAGGGGGTGGGGACAAGAGCAGGTCAAGGAGTGGACGGAGATGATGAAGAGGAGCAGGACATGGCAGTAAGATGTCTGGGGTTGAAGGTCTCTGATAAATCTTGGTTTGCAATTTGTCCTTGGTAGAGATCACTTGAGCATTGAATGATATAGACAGGCTGTTGCCCCGACGAGCACTGCGAATCTGTACAGATTATCGAAAAAGAAGATGGTTGCCTACATCAAGTCGCACTGCACATCCATGATGTGCACAGATCCTTCTATACCGCAAAGCCCAAGCACCAATGACTCCGCACATGCACAAATAAGAGGCTTGTTTGCCATCGTTGTGGCACCCAGATGACCACACCGTAGTCTGCTCAAAATTCCAAAAAAGATGAGGGCAGCTCCCGTTGATTAGCCCGCAGCCTTCTCAAGATTGTCTGAGAGCCTCTCGCCTACGCAAAGGTCAGTATGGAATGTCTTGCCCAGCCGCCTGTTGTTGAACTCATACTGGCAGAGTAGACCAATTCAGAGCCCTTTCCGTCCTGACCAAGACGTCCATCAGAGCCTGCTGCTCATCAGGGTCGTCGAAGCGGTCCCCGGCCAGCGCGATGGCCATGCTGGCAGCCAAGTGGGCATTATTGACACGGCTGATGGCATCGGCGATGCCGCACACGATCCTGACGTCCTCGCGGAGCGCCTCGTCCATGGAGCGCACGGCGGCCTTCTGCTCGAGCCCGAGCCTTGGTATGCCGGGGTCGTAGGCTATGAGGAGGATGCGCACGAGGTGGTAGTACTGCAGCCCGAGGACGACGTTGTCGTTGAGGAGGCAGATCTCCGGGAACGGCTTGTCTTCCTCCTTGCAGATGAATACCGGACTGCACGTCTCAGGTCTGTTCTTCATCCACTGCTGTGCGTCGCCCAGGAAGAGGGGAGGTGTGTACCGTGTCAAGCACATGCGTCAATGGTCTACAACGTCTGGTACACGTGGATGGATCGAGGGAAAGCAGCCCCAGGCCTGGTCATCAGGCCTCGTTCGCCGAGTAGACTCCAACAAGCATGTGCATTCCCAAATTATACCCAAAGCTCCAAAGAAGGACACCATCTCCATGAAACCCCGGAGAGCCTCGTACCCGCGTACCCGCAAGGGCGACTTGCTGCCCACCCATCCAGCATCGACCGCTTATATCGCCAGCTCGGCTCGTGGTCCTTCCTCATGGACGGTAGGCGATGTTCGAATGTTTAGGCGCTGCCCGTGCTGCTTGTTGATCTTGTCAAACACGTCTCCCTGATGATATCCATTCTTGATTCTTCGTAAATCTTCTATCGTCTATCTACTCACGAGTCTCGTCGCCTGCAAACAGCCTCGCTGAAGACGAACACTTCTTTCACAGCATCAACCAAGCCGAACCAGCCTCATTCCCAAGCAGCAATTTTGGCCGGCCTTCAACATCGCCATGGGGACTCCTCCGGTGTCGTGGGCATCAGCCCCTTACGCCGCAGCACTGCTGTTGTTCCTCGTCTCTTACTTCATCATATACCCATTCGTAGAATACATCCGAGACCCTAAAGGTAAGAAGCCCTCGCCTTCCTAGCAGGGGGAAATAGTATCAACAGCTGACAATCCTGCCCAGGCCTGCGAAGATTCCCCAACTTCAGCCCCCTCTCTGGCATCTCCAGCATCCCCTTTGTGATCCTGGCCCACTCGGGCGACCGGTCACGGCGCCTGGCCAAGCTGCACAAGGACCAGCCCATCCTGCGCACGGGGCCCAACACGCTCTCGTTCGGCACCGTCCGCGCCATCAAGGACATCTACGGCCACGGCACGCCCTGCACAAAGGACGAGTCGTACGTACTGGGCGCCGGCACGCACTACCACCTGGCCGACGTCGTCGACAAGGGCGACCACGCCCGCAAGCGCAAGGTGCTGTCGTCGGCGTACGCGCTCAAGAACCTCGACAGCTGGGAGTACAAGGTCGCCGACAAGGTGGAGCGCATGACCGGGCAGTTCCCCGCCCAAGGAGGGCCTGCCCCCGGCCCCCGAGGAGCTCAACATCGACTACCGCATGTGGACCAACTTCTTTGCTCTCGACGCCATCGCCGACATTGGGCTGAGCGAGCGCCTCGGCTTCCTGGACCAGGGCACCGACCGCGTCGTCGCCCAGCGCAAGGACGGCTCCACGTACGAGACCAACCTGCGCGAGTGCCTCTACCCCACCGCACGCAAGCAGTCGCTCCTGATCTGGTCCTACGACTGGTACAAGCTCGTGGACAGGCTGGCCGACGTGGTGCCCTTCTACCGGCGCATGACGGCGTCGTCGCGCGGGTGGGACGACATCATCCTGGGCCGTGGCAGCAGGCGGCTGAAGCGGTACCGCGCGGGCGAGAAGCTCGACGACTTCTTCCAGGCGCTCATGGAGGACATGGCCGGGTCGCCGAACCTGCTGGAGCGGGGCGAGATCCTGGCCGAGGTCAACATCATGATGAACGCCGGCAGCGTCACCACCGCCATCGCCATCGCCAACGTCACCTACCAGCTGCTCAAGAACCCGGCCTGCCTGCGCCGCCTGCGCGAGGAGCTCGACTCGGTCCTCGACCCGGACAAGGTCGTCGCCCCCTACGACAAGGTCAGGCACCTCCCCTACCTGCGCGCCTGCCTGGACGAGTCCCTGCGCCTCTTCCCGCCCACCCCCCACGGCCTGCCCCGCGCCACGCCCCCCGAGGGCACCACCATCATGGGCGAGTGGATCGCCGGCGACACCACCGTCAGCATCTCCGCCATGGTCGCACACCGCGACGAGAGCGTCTTCTACGAGCCCGAGAAGTACATCCCCGACCGCTGGCTGGGCGACAAGGGCAAGGAGCTCCAGCCGTCCTTCATCACCTTCTCGGCCGGCGCGCGCGGCTGTATCGGGCGCAACATCTCCTACCTGGAGCAGACGGTCTGCGTGGCGAGTATACTGCACAGGTTTGATATGGCACTAGCGCCTAGGTTTGAAATAGAGAGGCTGGAGACGATGAACCACATCCTTGGCCCGATACCCGTGAAGATGTGGAGGAGGCAACTGGGCGTTGAGCACGAGTGATGATCTAGCATTAGGCGCTTAAGGATTAATGAGTCAGAATGGGTTGGATTAACATGTAGTTTGATAGAATTGAGTCATTACCTAAGTATGCTCCCCGAGTGCTGCGTGAAGAATCGCCGAAACAATGCCAATGTAAGACCAAGGCTTTGCAAGTGTTTCTCTAGTCCCAATACCGAATAGATCCATCTGCTCCAGCTGATACCAACTTGGAGGTTTCCTGTGGGTGCCACTTCACGCACGTAACGGGGTCCTTCGTCTCGATCTTGTGGTACATCTTGCATGTCTTCCAGTCCCAGAAGACCAGGTATCCCGCGGTGTCGCCACTGGCAATGAACTGCCCGTCTGGACTAATGTCGATGTCGATAGCAGTCCCGGCATTATTGTGTCCGCGATAGCTCTTCTTCCGGTTCTGGCGGAACTTGTCGTTGGCGTTGTATACCACAATCTGGTTGTCAGAAGATTGGTACGCAACGTATTTGCCAGAAGGATGCAAGGCAGATCGTGTCATCGGGTACATGTACGTCTCGGCAATGTACTTGATTGGCACAGGAATATTGTAATCCCACGCGCGCAGCGACTTATCGTCCGACGTCGTCATGAACCGTTCGCCATCCTGTGTGAAGGTGATGGTGTTGATGGCCGCCAGATGGTGGTCGTACTCCTGCACCGTCTCATTGCCCGCACGCGTGTCGAACTGGACAATCTTCTTGTCGGACATGCCAGCTAAGAATTCGTGGCCGTGCTCTGCGGTTGGATTGAAGACCAGGCAGTGTGGCGTTTTGCCTGTGCTGAATTTGCTGATGCATTTTCCGGTCTCGGTGTCCCAGAGCTTCATCTGCCTGTCGTATGACCCAGAAAGGAATCTTGTGCCATCGTTGTTGAAAGAAATATCTGAAATAGCCTTGGAGTGCCCGGAGAACGTACGCAGCAGCTCCTTCTGGTGGTAGACATCCCAAATCTTGATGGTCGTGTCCGCAGAGCCCGACAGTAACAAATGGCCGCTGTAGGGGAAGAATCGCAGCGAAGTGACGGCCTTGGTGTGGTGCTTCCATGTGTGCACCACCTTCTTGGGAATGTAATTGGTGACACTGCCCGGCTCTTTTCGCAGATCGATGTCCAAGTCCTGCGGGACATGCATGTACGTCCGGCCCTGGTAATCGTACTCGCTTTCGCCGTGGAAGGTCGTCGTCTCGTCGCCCAGCTCCTCGACTGCTTTCCGCCTTGCCAGTGCTTCTGTTGGTGCGGCGACCACGGCGCCGCTCTCGATCACGTCGTCTGCGTCGTCATCCTCGTAGACGATCTCGTACTCCTCGTCGCTGCCCAACTCCGCCTCTTCGTCGACCTCCTCGTACTCAGTCCTCTTGTACTTCGCCCAGGGGCCTTTGTACTCGTCATCGCCCTCTGCAATAAGCGCGCTGCCCCTGTCCTCTCGCTTAGCCCGGATGGCAGCAGCCTCTTCCTTAATCTGCCTGCCGCTCTTGTCCTCCCTCTCTGGACCCTCGCCACGTTCTACTGCGCGGTGTTTGGCTCGGAATGCATGTTCGCTCAAATATGTCTCGGTCGCGTATCCGGTGAGTATATTTTTGCGCTTGAGACTTGAGTGGGAGACCTCGTCGCGAAATGGATTGGCAGGTCCGACCTTTGGTCGCGCCAGATCTTCACCAGTGTATGGGACAACTGCGTGGTCCGGCTCGGCTTCCTGTCGGACGATGAGGGCGTCTTGAGGCGCCATGTTTGGCGGGTAGGCACCAAAATCAGCCATTTTCGGCGTGAGGAACGGTCAGCGACAGCGGTGCTTGGGTGATTGTCTGGGTTGAAATGGAGAGGGTCGATGATTCGCTTCCTCACAGGTTTGGGTGAAGAACCATCAGGGTCCATTTCCAGTGATTCTTGGAGAAGCACCCGCTGCGGCCGGCAGGCATCCTCCCAGTGGGCAGGCAAGTAAGCCAAGCACCAAAACATCTAGCTCCTAAGAAACCTGTAGCTCCGGCATCCTTTATGCTGAACTATGCAACGGACTAAGAAAGACCCCTCTCAAACACGGATATTTATCCTATTGACACCTTTCAGCTTATTCCTGAGAAGGTCGTTGCGAAGCAGCGAAGCAAAAAAATGTTCTTGCACTACGCCAATGTTCTGGACCCCTGCCAACTGTACATATCCTGTATTGACACACGCGCATCTGTTCCTGGACGCCAAAGGCTCAGAGATCAAACAAGGAAAGGACTGTTCCATATCCCACTCGAGACTTATTTGCGGTCCAGCGCATGCGTAGCTCAAATCTCAAAAGATGCCATTGAACGGGGACCTCGCATTGGAAGGAGGAATGTCACAAATAAGTGCAGAGGGTACTTGATATCATGATAATCATCCATAAGTGCATTTGCTTCCGTGTGATCCTTTGACTCCTCTCCGCCACGCCGATTATTGCACAACCGTACACGAATGATCATCGCGAGATCGTGAGACATTGTATCGTATCCATTGATGCTCCAAGCAAGCCGGCCAGCCAACAGCGTCCCCGTCTGTGGTGGCCGCTACCGCACCCCAGCCCCCCTCTCAACTTCGCAACCGTCCACCTAGTGATGGCTGGTTTCTCACCACGACTCCCCTGTTCAAGCCGTCTGCTTCCTCCATTCGCACCAGGAGTCCGGCCACCGTGTAGTCACCTCATAGCGGTGTATGGCGGGTCCTCTCTCTCTCTGGGTTGGTTTTCCGGCCGTTTCCTCTTCGTCAGGCCTCATCAAGAGCCTTCAAGAGGCCGGCCTACAGATCAATCGCCGCGCATGAGGGACCGCTCAGGACCGCGCCTTCTAGTTGGCCTCGTCCTTAATGAGGGCAACGATCATCTTGTAGAGGTAGAAGAAGAACATAAGCAGGTGAAAACCGAGCTTGATGAAGGACTCCTTCTTATGGACGTTCAGCTTCCTGAAGATCTCGGTAGCGTCTAGCAGGTGCGTGTTCTCGACAATCCTAGAGCGTGGTTGGTCAGTCATCTAGTCGTCGACATGCTTGTTTCCCAAAGCTTTGGGCGCATGACCTGCCCCGGGGGATGGTCAACGTACTTTTTGACATTCCAAGCCAACAGTGGAAGGTTAAGCAGCAAAGGCAGCCAGTATCCGTTGATGAGGAACAGGAACGTTAGGAATCCGTGCACAGCAGCCTCGGGGATGATGTATGTGTTCAGGCGGTTGCAGAGGTCGATAGGGTTGATGTAGTCACTGCAAGCATATTTCATTAGCATCGAGGCGCGCAACAGCGACGGTGGCCGCTAGCTGGCAAGGGAAGAGGGAGAAAGGGCAGGCGTCGTACCATTCGAGATCGCTGTACATGATGGTGAAGAAAACCTGCAGGAACAAGTTGACGGCGTTTATAAGCACCGAAAACAAGAAGAGCCACGCCTCGCCAGACATCTTGTTGGTTGGGTTGAAGCTATATCCTAATTGACTGACGTAGTGGCGACTCGAGTCTTTGAATTGCGGCTGCTTGGAGCTTGGACTCGAAGCGGCGCGATGCGACGATGATATGTATGTCTGTGTATGGGATACAGATCTGGATATCCCGCAGGTGGCAGGCAGGTGGAGAACCGGCCGAGGGGGAGCTTATCAAGGACGACAGACAGACACGCGCGCAGGTTTTTCTCGGATGTCAACAACGGTGCTTGCAGCCTCGATAGGACAAGACACGACGCG
Organism: Diaporthe ilicicola; assembly: GCA_023242295.1. NCBI lineage: Eukaryota > Fungi > Ascomycota > Sordariomycetes > Diaporthales > Diaporthaceae > Diaporthe > Diaporthe ilicicola. Next base: position 29,265 of record JALPVH010000258.1, read on the forward strand.
ACAGCTCAGGGGGGTAGGGCTGGTGGCGGCAGTACAGACGGGGAATATCTGTGCTCGGGGATGGATTTTGCAGCTGTCCGAAGCGGCGGTGGCAGGTCGAGGAAGGGTAGGGCGAGGTCAGTCGAGGTCGGTCAGCAAGGTGCGAAGCGGCGGGATGATGTCGCTCGCTCTCCACACTAAAGCTGCACTGGGACAGACTGTCGACGCAAAAATGCTGCCTTCCCAAGGTCTAAGGTTCAAAGCTTTTGCCCGGCGCCCCGTTGTTGGGGTCAGCGGGCACTCGGGCGATTCCTCTGCTCAGCAGCCAATGATAGAGCTCCAGAGGTGGGTAGCTCGGGGCCGCTGGGGGAGCGAGGGGGTCTAGCTGGGCAGTATGTGGCGCGAGCTTTTCTTTCAAGGCTGCCCGGACCGCTCTGCCCAGACTGCAGATAAGGTGCGGCCCCAGCTAGAGCAGATCATTTATGCGGGCGACCGAGGGGCGCTGGCAAGTGCCATGCGCCTGCTCTCACGATGGCAACATGTCAGGCAGTAAGTAATATTACATATAAGTAATATTGCATAGACAGACAGGGTCAAACGTCGCGGGAAAGCATGGCTGATGAGTTGTCGGCACAGGCTTCATGGAAGAGGGCTTGCAGACTTTCACCGTGGATTGCTAGGTTGCTCCAGCTACACGCCGCTGCATTGATCAACGCTAATTGCCTGCCTAACTTCCGTGAACACCATCATGTTGGCTCTAATATTTGATTCCCTCTACTCAGCTCCATTCGCCGCCTTCTCAGGCACGGGTATAGGGCCACCGGGAGAATCCGGGAGACGCGCTGTCAGGACCTCGACACCATCCTCAGTCACAAGCAAGGTGTGCTCTAGAAACGTGCGTCAGTCGAGTTTGCTCACGACCTACATCCAAGGATAACGTGAATGGAAAACTTACCAAATTGGGCCGTCTTCTTCCCGTCAATGGTCGTGCTAGTCCAGTTGTCCGGCCAAGTGATATCACGATACTTGCCCAGCGCAATCATGGGCTCGATGGTAAACGTCTGTCCAGGTTTGCACTCGCCAACTGCCTTGTTCTTGGCATAGTGGGGGATGTTTGGCGGGCAGTGGAAGATCGTGTTAATTCCGTGGCCGACGTAAGTCCGGATGACGCTGGTGTTCTTGGTCTTGGCGTGCTTCTCGATCGCGTTACCGAAGTCGCGGTACAGCGTCCCTGGCTTGACCAGCTTGATCGCCTCGTCCAGACACTCTCTAGCTGCCTCCACAACACGCACGGTGTCAGGATCCGCCTTGGCCCGGTCGCCCACGTAGTATGTCTCGTTCAGGTCCCCGTGGTAGCCCTCGTGGTAGAGCGTCACGTCCAGGTTGACAATGTCGCCGTCCATTAGGATGCGCTGGTCGGGAATGCCGTGGCAGATGACCTCGTTAATCGAGGTGCACACAGACTTGGGGAAGTGGTTGTAGTTCAGGGGCGACGGGTAAGACTAGAGCCTCCATCAATACCTGCTGCTATTTCCCAACATCTCTTCCTATAGTCCCACGGGCAGCACTCACGTTGCGTTTGATACATTCGTCGTGCACGATCTTGTCAATCGCGTCGGTAGTGATTCCGGGCCGGATCGCCGCCGCAGCAATGTCAAGTACCTCTCTTGCTAGGCGGCAGACTTTGCGCATCGCATCCTGTGCCTTCTTGTCCAAGATCTCGACCTTGTTCCGGCTGACAAGGGACCGTCCGGCCTTGGGTATGCCATCGGCGGCGTAATCGGGGTGGGGGATCGTCTTTGGGATTTCACGGCGCGGTGAGAGAGGATATACGGGTCGAAGAGGGCCGGTGTAGGAGAAGTTCGGGAAGGGGTTGTAGTAGCCGGTCTCTGGGTCAGGTTTAGATACTACTTTGGGCGGGATATTCAAGGTGTTTTGGATTATACTGTTTTCTTGTTTGTGCATTGACTTATGAGTGCCCTGGACAGAGACGCTTGTTAGCTACCAGAACCACATGCCTCCGGCCACGTCGGCGTCTCCCACGCGACTGGTGATGTTGCGGAGACGGGGCAATGAGGATATCGTTCGCCTCTCGGCTCAAAGATGGACTAACCCAGTTCTTCTTGAAACAGTCCTGGGAGCAGAAGAAGCTGTCCTTGATCCCTAGCTTCAGACATGTCGGGCACTGAAGCGACCCAGCATCGTTCTCGCAGTCGACGCTGAGGCACTTGCGCTTGGAGGGAGGCTCGTCGGTCATGTTGGACGGGGAGTCGTGGTTCGTTCAGTCGCAAAGATTGGGGACGATTAGGAACAGCCTTGGGCCACCAGAATTAGAGGGTCTGTCTTTTGTAGCTACTGCGACTCGAGCCAAGAACTGGGAAAGAAGGCAGAAAGTCACAGAGACTCCAGTCGCATGAAATATGGGTTCAGTCACTGAGCAACACCCTTTTTTTGTCGTGACTGCCACGGTCAGTCAGTCGCTTAATCCGTCTCGCGAAAATGTAGTCTAAGTGGACTGACTTAGTGGGCGAGGATCAGAGCATGTTGGGCCAGGGACTGCAGGGATTGGGGCTGAACCCACCTGGGCGCGCCTTTGCATCGACCCGAGGGCCCTGCTGCCTGCCCTGAATTTGGGGGCGGTACTTCCAAGGTTCGTTGGGTAAGCAAGGGGGAGGGGCCTATCACGGTGTCAAGAGTTTGACCAGGCCCGGCAATAACCGTGCCTCGATCGGCCGAGGGCATTTCGGCATCATCAAGACGACGATGGTATCGGCGGCAGCTTCTTCTGCATCAACTGGATTTAATGTACGGATTGATTATCATAAAGAATTGGATGATTGGTAGACATATGAATGAGACATTCATGCTGCTACTTCCGCTTCCGGCCCCACAGAGACCTGTCGAGGACTCTCTAAAGATCTGCTGAGGTTATTCAAGCTGCTGCTGCTGCTGCTGCTGCTGCTGCTGCTGCTGCTGCTTAGTCTTGGCCGTTCCGCGCCATGAAGTTCCGCTCTTCCGACTTCCGAAAATCTCCTGCTTCATAGACTTTCGATTGCCAGTGTGTGCTGGGACAGTCATATGTAATAATCCCTTGTTACCCCTCTTCCTTTTTCTTTTTTTTTCTTTTTCTTAATTGACAACATTAGAACATCATGTCGTCAACCAAGGTCGTCGTGGTTGGAGCCGGACCCGTCGGCTCACTAGCAGCCCTGTATGCTGCACAAAGAGGCTACGAGGTTGAGATCTACGAGCTCAGAAATGGTATGAAAGCCCCCGATATATCGAGTCTTGCAAGTTATTTCCAAATATGGACCAAATAAGGCCCCAAAGGTCTTCACATGCAGTCCTCGGGGACTGGAGCACGAGCTTGTGTTCGGCCATTCCGAGCTGCGCTCACGAATACGCTTTTGCCCGACTCACTGCTGACGATGAGCAGACTTGAGAGATCCCTCGACAGTACCACTGAATTTCACCAAATCTATCAACCTGGCTCTTTCAGTACGTGGCATAACTGCTATGCGAAACGCAGAGCCAAATACCCCTGAAGGAGAGCGCAAACTGCTGGACCATGTTCTTGCCGCCACAATCCCCATGAGAGGTCGCATGATCCATGGCAGGAAAGCAAATGGAGAGCTGTACGAGGAGGCACAAGAATATGACGTTCACGGACGTGTGAGTACTCTGAAGTCCAAACCTGCCACATCCAGAGGCTAACAGTGCAACCAGACAATTTTCGCCGTGGACCGCGGCGGCCTGAACAAGCGCCTCCTCGACGTGCTCGAGAGCATGCCCAACGTCAAATTGTTCTTCAACCACAAGCTCACGGGCGCAGACTTCCGCAAGTGCAAGGCCTGGTTCGAGCATAAAGACGGCTCTTCCGAGACCCGGCCAAGGGAGATCGAGATTTCGTTCGACTTCATGATCGGAGCCGACGGCGCCCACTCGTCCGTCCGGTACCACATGATGAAGTACACGCGCATGGACTACGAGCAGCGGTACATCGACGCGCAGTGGTGCGAGTTTCAGATCCAGCCCAGGGAGCATTACGACGCCGCCAGCCCGATGAGCCAGTTCCGCATCAGCCCGAACCACCTGCACATCTGGCCCGGCAAGGAGTTCATGTTCATCGCCATCCCGTCCGAGGACGGCGCCTTTACGTGCACGCTGTTTGCGCCCGGCGAAAAGTACGCGTATCTCGAGGCCAACCCGGCCAACGTCCCGGCCTTCTTTGACAGATACTTCCCCGGCGTCACCGACCTCATCTCCCCGGCCGACCTGGTCGAGAGCTTCCAGCGCAATCCCCACCTGCCGCTCATCACTATCAAGTGTAAGCCGCACCACTTCTCGTCGTCCGTCGTGCTGCTCGGTGACGCCGCGCACGCCATGGTGCCGTTCTACGGCCAGGGTATGAACGCCGGCCTAGAGGACGTGCGGACACTTTTCACGTTCCTGGACAAGCACGCTGGCGGGGATCGGGCGACGGCGTTGGACGAGTACACCGCCCACAGGGTGCCCGATGCGCACGGTATCAACGATCTCGCACTACAAAACTACGTTGAGATGCGCGCCAGCGTTTTGAGCCCCACGTATAGACTGAGGAAGTTCCTGGAAGAAAGCCTGAGCAAGTACCTGCCAAGTCTGGGCTGGCAGACCAAATACAGCCGGGTGTCATTCAGTAACGAGCGGTACTCGGAGGTCATCGCGAGAAGTGACTACCAAGGCAAGATTCTGATGAGAATCTTCGGGGCCACCGTGGGGGTCCCACTGGTAGCTGGTGGTGCGATGCTGTGGCTGAGATATCGAAGGGTCATCGAGACCGGGGCGAAAGCGGCGGTCGAGCGGTTGGTGAACACTGTGAGCCGATAATCCTCTTTATGGACTCAACATCCCGCTTAATCAAAATGTAGAGACAATTTGTACGAATGAGATCATTCAGAAGCGTAACCTGACGGTCGTGAAGTCACATCATGGGTGATCAAATGCCGGGATTTGTATCGGCGGCTCGATGCAATCATTTGGATTTACACAACCACTTCTGCATGCCACTAAAGTCCATCGCCGCCAACCCAAATCCCGTCATGGCCCGTCGTATTCAGGCCCATTATCGACCTGGCTTTCCCGCGTGCCGCCAGCGATTCCCGCGCGCCTCCTGCGGCTCCGTCGCCGCACGAGACTTGCTATTATCCTATACACAACATATCCCATCACCCCGATCACACAGCCCACAACAAATCCCCCACCAAATTGGACTCCAAACGACTGGCTCCCAATGGCCTGCAAAGGGGTCGAATCCGAGTCATCGTTGCCAGATGTGCTACTGCCGTGGGTGGGGACAGTGCCGTCAGGGTTGTCCGGGATGTCATTCGCTGCCGAAGCCTCATTGTCGATGCCACTTTCGGGGTATGAAAAGGCGGGTTGGATGTTTGCGAGTATCGCCAGCAGAATGTGGAGGAGGAGGCGGTCCAGTAGGGGCATCATTGCTTGGTTCTGGAGCATAGATAGGTATTCACAAGTCAGGTCGCCGTTTCGTTCACCGTGCCACACAAGGCCCAGCCCAAGGCCCTTAGTTCTCCCCGATTTATTTTACGGGAGAGCTGAGGGTGATGTGGTTCGTCGAGGGTTCTGTGGGTTCCAGGCCTCAACGCGAGAATGCAGAGGTCATGACGACTCGGGTTGCCGTTTGTTCACGATGATGTGTACGACACCAAATACTGTAGCCGTGTCTGTGATACAAACAATGCCGTTTGGGTCGGGGAAGCTCGTGACCGTGCTCGTCAGATTGCGTGTTTGTGGATCGTTTGCATCGGGCTGGGTATCAAGGGAGTCGAGCGTCCCAACGTGTCGATGCAGAGCAAGACCGACGACCGCTTGTGGCTCCTGCGGCGAGCCAGAGCCAGTGGATTTCGCTACTCACTTTTGGGTGAAAACTGACGAGGTTTTTGATTTCATTGAAAAGCAGGCGAGATGATCACCGGGTTTTCATGAGATGCACAAGACAACTTTGTCACACTGCTGGGTCGCAGCTCGGGAAAAGGATACCTCAGGTGCACAGCAGGCAGCATCGGTTATCTTAGCCCGAACATGGGCGTCTGACTGTGCTTTGGGACTTAGTAACAAAGGGATATCTTTTCACGGCAATTGTAGAATGATTTGTTGCATATGTATATGGCCAAAAGCCGCCCGTCTTTGTCAGACGAATCTTGTGAAACACGTCGGGGTGACTCAACCTCCGTCTGACGCTTCCAGGGACTAAGATGCAGGCCGCGTCACAATACTCCGTCGCAACTATCTTTTTTTTGGTCTGGTGTGAAGCACAGACGCAACATTTGACGAAATCCGTTTTGGTGTGCTGCTCTTCAAGTTGTGGGTGCATACCGGTACAACTTCCAAGGTTGAAACGCACGCGAGGCTCTCGCTAGACATAGCCATCCAGTAGCTAATAGCTGATAGAAAAATACACACAAGACATTTACTTACTACACAGTCTCCTATTTACTGTTGACTGTGGATGTGTATTAGGCTATTATAAGTATCTGGAGAACAAAATGCGGATAATCTCATTCTCAGCTCAGGCCATCAGTAGGTCACGGTTCCTTGAGAACCGTTTAGGATTTGTCGATTTCCACCGATCTCGCCGTCCGACCACACTTTGCCACTTTCGCCTTGATCATCCAAAAAAAAATATTCTGCTACCGATCAGATAGTATGTTGACAGATCTCTGTCTTGCCACAGTAGCGACGATAATCATGACTCTGGACCTGGCAAGAGCCTGATACAGAAATGCGTAGTGATCGTGCAATTTGTGCCAATATCTGCTTTTTGTGATGTTGGTGATTATATAACGATTTGTTTGCATACAGGGACTTTGGTCTGTCAACTTAATGTTTGAGAGTTCTATTATTTATCTCTGCTTTAAGGTTCCGAGGCAGGAAGAAGACATCCACACCCTCTTGAAGCCCTGGAGGTGGGAACAATAAAGTGTTAGCTTAAGATTGTTTAACCATTTGCCTTTAATGGGGACTTTCAAAAGTCGGCATATTGTGACCTCTTTGTCTGGTTTTATGTTTGCAACCGTGTAAATCAGTTTGGAACCATACATGTATTTTGTCCTTCATAAAAGCGTTGCAACTGTTCTTCATGTTGTTAGTCCACTGGATAAGCGCCAAAAATAATCAGTCTCAAGTGAATCGTAATCGTGAACAAAGATTTCGAGTCGAATGGCTTCCTCCATGCATCTTCTTTTGTGATCAAAAATAGTCCAAGTAGACATCACTTTTGATTTCAATGCGCTATTCCATTAGCATCATCAAGGACCAGAATCAGATCTTGAGAGCTTCTGCAATTTCACAGTTGAATATCAGTATCATTTCGTGTGGAGCATTCTGGCAGCTTTACGAAAAGGGTTTCGTAGATGCCCAGGTGCTTGTAAAGAGCGCTCAGGGGGCTGCCGGCACAAGTATGCCTCAACGACTCCGCTTGCTGCAACTGCCCGTTTCGCTGCCGTGGGGACCATCAGGGACGTGGAGGTGGACCGCATCCTTGTGGACGACGGTTCGTTGGGTGAGCTGGTTGGACCTGCCCTTGTGGATCGATTGGGATTGAAGAGGTGCGAAGTGGAACGACCGATGGTCCTGAAGATGGCGGATGATTCATCCACCCCGATAAAGCACTACACCATGGTCCCAGTGGTGGTGGGTGGAATCCTGACAGTGGCTCAGGCATACATTACCGGACAGAGCCAGATATACGACCTCCTTCTGGGGCGTTCGTGGCTGATCCGGAATCGAGCCACCCATGAGTACGGAACGGACACCCTCAGCTTGACCGTGACAAACAATTTAGGTCGGATGGGTATTTATCTGATTGATATCATTGCTACTATAATCAAACCGGCTGTGTAATGGTCGGGTTCGCGGGCTAGTTCTCTTGATGATATGGCGCGTCAAGGGAGACGCGTTGCGGGTCCTGGTGTGTAAGTACCTAGGTATTCTGAGTCTTTCCTGGTGTCTGTTGTATTATCTGTTGAGTGTGCACATGCATGTGATAATCAACAGTACTAATGCCAGCATCACCCGGAAGGTGTAGTCTTTTCAATCCCATGGACGTTTTACAGCTGTTCCCGACAGGGGCAAATCACCGCCTAAAGCCGACTTCAAACTTTCCTTCAATGAGATTTGTTGTCTCGAATTCCGCAATAAGCGTTGACGGGCGAGCTAGTACGATTTGAGATGGGTTTGAGATCGCTGACCACCTGGCATTTTCCCCTCAGAATCCAACCCATGTAGTACTTCCGACCCGCTATGTGATTGCCATGCGATATCTTCTCTGAGAGCATACACACTTTCCTATGCCTAAGACGTTACCATGTCCAAGTTTCCAGACCTCCCGCCCCAACATGCGGTCGTCATCAAGACTGAGCGCATCTATCTCCGTCCTGTCACACCTGAAGACTTGTCAGCACTTCATCAAATGAGAATGAACCCAGAAGTGATGCAATACATGTGAGATTTGACGAACGCTACCAATTCAGGCCTCTGATAACTGATCGCGTCTGCTAGGCCCGGAGTTGAGACCGAGAAAGACGCGCGCAAGTCGTACAGCGTGAGGCGTATGGAGCTGATGATGAAAGAGGATGGGTTCTCGTTCGCCATGGTCCTACCAGAAGCGAGGCACAAATCCATGGCAGAAACCCTCGCAGACGGCCCTGTGATCGGGTTCGTCGGCATCACCGCGCCGCCTGAAGTCTTCTATATCCTAGACGCCAAGTTCTGGGGCAGTGGGTACGCGACCGAGGCGTTGCAGGCGTTCCTGAACACATACTGGAGCGCCTTTCCGGATGGCCTGAAGGAGATGGATGAGTCGATGCGCGGTTACCTCGAGACTCATATAATTGTTGGAAATGATGGCAGCGACCGGGTCGCTGCTAAATGTGGCTTTGTGCATGTCGCGGACAGATCCACGCCATCTCATGGCGAGGAGAAGGAGAAGAAGATCTTCCAACTGCAGCGGCCGTGAAGATGTCAGGGAGGTTTGATAGAATCTGATATGAGTTTTGCCAGTGTGGTGATGAATCTCGGCATTGGCTTAATGATAGGTTTTTTCCCTGTAGACATGTTACGGTAGAGCGAGATAAGAGGACCTGCCGATCTGAATTTAATGTTTTCATTGGGCACATGATTATATTATAGAACAAAAAAGAGAAATAAGGGCAGAGCTGATTGACTGCATTAAGCGTTGGGATGAAGAATAATTCAAAACAGCCTGAAATCAGCAACCGTTGAATCATCGAGTCGAACCAAACTATTATCCTTACCAATAGAAAACAACTGTCTTCGGCAAAAACATCGTGTACTTATTCTAGTTAGTGTTGCGTAGTTGGACTAACTAATTTACCAGCAAAAGAACTATGATGCGCTTAGTAAATTGGTGGTAGTAATCTACTATCACAATATCACTTTAAATCATTGTTTGCAGAAATTAAAATTTATTAATTTGGCATATAAACAACATGTGGTACTTGGTCGTCACTTATACAGTCGTGTCCCTGAGTATTCGTACACAATCGCGACTACTGCCCTTAACCAGCTTGGTAGAGGGCCAGAGCGTAGACGTGGGGATTTACATTGCTCAAGTTGAACGGCGAGACGTACAGGTCCTCGTCGGTAAGGGCAAGGAACATGGTACCGTTGATGGCAGGGTCGCCCTCATAGGTGGAGACATTGGGCTGGATAGTGTATGCCGAGTTGCCACTGACGTTGAGCAGGGGCGAGTAGGTTGCGTTCAGCTGCGAGACCCAGAGGGCGAACTTGGGCGTGCCAGCCGAGGTCGACGTGACGTAGCTGTTGTTGGGGCCGATGGCCTGGCCGGGCTTCTCCCACTGCAGGAAGACCTCGCGGCCGGGGTACGACAGCGGCTGGGTGCGGTTGTGGGTGATGGCCGGGGAGCAGTTCTCACCGACGACGTCCGAGTCGGCACAGGCGTCCCCGGACTCGATATCATCAGTGCTCAGGGTGTTGGCGTAGTCATTCCGCGTCTCGTTCCAGACATCAGCGCCATTGATGCGAGCGGCGTTGGGCTGGTTGAGGATGTGCAGGGCAGGGAAGTTCTGCCAGATGAGCTGCTGCGTACCCTCGGGGCAAGATGAGATGTAAGGGGCCAGCAGGGTCCATGCCCACGACTGGGGAATGCCGCACTCGAACCAGACTGGCATTGGGAACTGCCCGTTGAACTGGCGGAAGATCATCTGCTGGCGGGCCTCGGTGGAGATGGACTGGAGTAGAAGCTGCCCGACTTCGCGCGAGTCGAGATGGTTCAGGAAGCCATAAACGCCCGACTCGCCCCATCGAGTCAGCTTTTGGGAGAAGTCCACATACTCGCGCACATTCATCGATGGGTAGTTGTATGTGCACTGCTTTGGAGCGTTGGGGCCAAGCATGTTGGTCAACAGCGTAGCGTGACCGACCTCCTGATCGGCCATGTACTCCAGCAAGAAGCGGTCCTCGGCAGTCAAGCCGGCATCCTCGAAATCCTTGACGGAGTAGGTGGCGAGACCGTAGTGAAAGAGATCCAACTCGATCCATTCTTGGTACAGGCCCACGGCGATGGACTGGTAGTCGAAATCGCTCTGCACACGGTACACGGGCGCGGAACCGTTGGTACCCAGTCCACCAGCAGGTGTGTACGGGGCAGGCTGGTTGGCGTGAAGCTTCCCATCCGCAGGGTAGTCGTACTTTGCTGGATTTGGTGGCAGAGCCGGGACGGAAGCGGCGAGTATACTTGTGGACAGCGCTCCGGTTGTTGTGGGCGAAGGGCCAGTGTATGGGCCGTGGCTTTCGACATTGGTCACGGGCACTACAGGCACCGTTGTGGCAGCAGCCGAGGTGATTGTAGTTGCTGGAGTAGAGACGAAACGCTCTTCGATGACCGGCGCGGCGAAAGCCGGCTGCGCGAGTGCGAGAAGTCCGCCAACTGCGAGATATCCAGCCATTTCCGTGTTGGTTTAAAGGGATGAGAGGTAAAGAGCCAGATCAGTGTCGAAGAGCGCAGAGGCAGATAGTACACTATATATACACCACATACTTTCTGACCGAATCCTCAACGCCTTTGACCTCTATGACGACTTCAGGAGGAGCCATCGGGATGTGGGCTCTTTGCCATGTCAAGGTTGGCATGGCAGAATTTGCCCATGGTTCTCATTGACGTCTGCTCGTACGGTAGGTACGGCATCAAAGGCACAAGTGCACACACTATTTGGCAAGGATGTTGTCAAGGTGTGATCGCCGCAAACTTGCGTAAGCTGTGGAGGACAGACACACATGGTCTGTGGAGTGGAGGCGACCGTGCCCGAGCAGGCCGTGCCGGTTGATGCCGTAGCACTTACGTCGTTGACTTCAAGTCCACAGGAAAAATCACAAAATCCCTGCAACCGGTACGCATTAGGGAAATTTTGTACGACCGTGATTTTCAGGAGGGTCCTCACGCTTTTTCGGAGTGGCAGCCAGTGTTTGAGCGCTCTCTTATTAATATGTGTTGGCATCGGTTTTTATCGCTGCCTAGGCGTGGCTTGTCGCTACGTTCACACGCGTTTCAATGTTACCAATGCACAAGATGCCATACCGGCAGGGCGTCAGTACGCGTCCAATTGACAGGCACAGCTTTGGATTGAATGTGGAGAGGGCGAAAGAGCTACTTGTAGCGCAAAGGGCGTAGAGCGGTGAGCCTGTGTGACGTCTACCACTTTTTACGTTGCGGTAACGTTAGATCATCTTCTGTGTGATCTCGACCGAATTTTATAGAGAACAGTGCAGACTGGCAAATTGTCAACTTGTCAAACTGCCTGACTACATGGCAAAAAGGCTTCGGCGTCCTCGGAATTAGTCATAGTCGAAGGTTCATTCGCAGGGACGGACAAATCTCGCAGTCAATGACGGGTACATGATGATCTCCCGCGGACTGTGTGCTGCCACATGAAACTGTCTGTTGCAAGTGAAGTGTTACCCCCCCCCGGCTCCTTGGCGCAATCCTAAAGTCCCGACCGCCACACCAAAAAGAGAGCATTTTTTCACACACGCGCCCACAGTACGCCTACCCTTCTTCTTTATTCTCGTCCTTATTCTCCTTAGCTCTAGTTAATCAGTATTTCTATAGCGTACCTTATAATTCCATATAGTATAGCATCTTTTAGCCCCTTTTTAATTATAGTAACGGTATAAATAATCTCGAAAAAGGTAAGAAATATAAGGTGCGTATTAGGTGCGAAAAAGGTGCGAAAACGCTACGCGGGCGTACTTAGGTGGCAGAGGTCTTAATATTTTAAATGTATAAAGAAGCGGAGTAAACGCTGCGCGGGCGCATATGCGGGCGCGTGCGCGAAGGAAGGGGTTTTAAAGTGTAGAGGTCGGGATCGCGCCAAGGAGCCGGGGGGGGGTAACACTTCACTTGCAACAGACAGAAGTACCGACTGTAAAAGCGCGGTTAATCAAGACGCTGCATCGAGACCACATGGCGGCGCGCATCCATGGCACGCAAGGTCGCAAGGATGTGATGCGAGATGTGATCTTGCTTTTCGGGATTAAACCCAAAGGGTTGAGCCTCACGCTATAATGCATTGAAGCTTTTTACCATCACACTAGGTAGCACTGAGTCCCATTGACATGGGATGGAACAAATCCCGCCATCTTGGCCCCTGCGGCCCGGAGGGTTTGCTCCACACTACATACATACAGAATCCACTACCTAGGTAGGCACACCTGCACGCAACGAAAATCAGGAGCCAGGATGATCATCGGACGAACCGGCTAGAGCAACTGATTATTCACTCTCTGACGTCTCGCTGACAACCGAATGCTACCCTGCATCCTCAGTCGGCATCGCGCTTGTGTGGCTCAACACTGCTGAATGTTTCCCGAGTACATTATCAATTCAGCACTTGAGCCTGATCGAGGCACTCTCTGGTGATCGAGATGTGCGACATCACACGTGCACGCTGAATGTCTTGGACAATTACAACCTGCAGGGATACCAATGGTTAGTCAGGTACGAGTACCTAGGTACCTAGGTAGATATTGAAATGGTGTGCGCATGAGCTGCGGCAAGCCTTGAGGAAGTGTAGGTCAATAAGACCTACGATGTGGAAATGGCAGCAGTTAGCTGCAGTGGCTATAGCTGATTAGTTAGCCGCAGCCCCTTGGCCCGATAGATAGTCCGGCCGAAACGCTTTCTTTAGATTAGCCTACAGCTATCGCCCTTCTAGCAATAGCTTTAATAAAACTATTACTAAGTTAATCGAATCGTTTCTGCCTACTGCTTTTTACTTTTATATATATATACCCCTAGGCCTTAAGCCTAACTAATATTAATTAATAATTGCTTAGCAATTCCTAATAGTAAGGTTAAAAAGGTAAACTTTAATTATTATCGATTATAGGCCGTTGTTTATAGGGCTTTTAGATTATATTAATTAAGCGATAATTTTTATGCTATAATCGAAGTATTTTCTAATTTAGTAGCTATAAGTCTATATTTAAAAAATATTAAGATTAGCTATTAGCTACCGCTTATAATTATTACTAAGTTTCCTTATAAAGAAAACCCCTAATAAGAATATTTATAACCTCCGGTACGCTTTATTACGTTTACCTTATTATTAACTTTATCTCGATAAGCTTCTTTTTCCGATATCTCTTTTAAGTAACTACTATAATTATATATTATAATCCCTTCTTCCTTTAACCTCTCCTATAGCTTAAGCTATAAAAAAGGTGCTTTATTAGGGGGTACTCTTTTTTTTAAATCTTTAGCCCTTTTTTCCTTTTTTTACCTTTATAATAGATATAGATTAAAACCCTTAAAAGCTTAAAACCGAAAAGAAAACCTTAATTAATAATAAAAATATATTTTTCTTATTTTAAAATATAGGGTAAGTTAACTAGAAAAGCTAATAATTTAAAACTAGTAAATTATATATAGCACTTAAAATATACCTAAGATAACTTTATTAGGATTATTATTTAATTTACTTTTATAATATTAATATATTCTTAATTCTAGGATTTTTATTTATATTAAACCTTTATTTAAATACTTTATTATAACTTATATTTCTTTTATACTTTATATCTTTTTTTATTATCGCTATTTTTATTCTTTTTCTTTTTTTTTTTTTACCTTTATTTTTTTCTTTTCTTTTTTTTTTTTTAAATAATTGCCCTTTTTTTTAAGTAACCGGCGGCTGCTACCGATAATAATTATTAAAAAAGGAATAATTTTATTAGTTAAATTATATAATAATTTTCCTAATTGCTAAAGATTATTACTTACAGGTAAATAATTTTTTAAGCCGGTTATAAGCTATAATAGTTAGTATTATAATATTTCTTAAAAATAAAAAAATTCTAAAAATATTTTCTAAATTTTTTAAATCTTTTTCTAAAAGGCCTATAGCCCTAGCCTATAATAAGGATAATAAGGTATATATATAGAAACTTAAAAAGATCTACCCAAAGGTTAGCTATATTAGCTAGAAAGCTATAAACCCTGCCCTTTTTAAAGTAGTTATAAGTTTATAGGAAAGAGTACTTAAGAAGATTATTATATACCTTGCTTATAGAATAAACTTATTCCGGTTAAGCGGGGAAGTTAATAATCTTCTTTTTATTTACTTTAAAAAGGAATTTAATAGCTGGATTATTAAGATATTTAGTATTGCTAACTAGTAATAAACTTAGGAATTAAAAGCGATATTTCGAGAAGGAGAAGTTTATACGGGATTTAATAATAAAGGGATTAGTTAATAATTTATTAATCTACTTTCCCTTAATTAGATTCCCGATTAAAAAGAAATTAAGCTTTAAAATATAATAAAGATTAATAAAAAATTATATTTTTTTAAGTAATAGCAATAAATATTACCCTATATAAAGAGCGGTTAAACCCTATATAATCCGGAATACCTTATTATTTTTATTAAGACTTAACTTTAACTAGTATTTAGCCTTTTTTATAATATTAACCTAAAGGTATTTCTATTTTAGTAGCTAGGGAATAGCTTTTTGCTACCTTATTATAGGCGGTAAGAATTATATTAAGAGTAGTTTTACCCCTTTTAGGCTTTTCCTTTTTTTTAGCCTTTTTCTTTTTTTTAAGCTTTTCCTTTCCTTTAAGCCTTTTTTTCTCTTTAAGCTTTTTCTTTTCCTCTATAAGCAGAAAGAGAAGTATATAAAAAAGCAAACTAACCTTTATATAGTTTTACTATCTTATAGGGATTTTACTTTTAAAAAGAAAACTATTAAGAAATTTATAAATATTAATAATTATAAGCAGTAGATACCTTATATTGCTAAAGGGGAATATTATATCTAATACCGATAATAGCGGAAGTGCTATATAATTTTTACTAGTATCTTTTTTTTTAGCTCTATTTTAATAAAAGATTTAATTTTAAGAAGATCTTAAGATTTATAAAAAGTTAAGATAATAATTATAAATAAAGCGGAAAGGTATATAATCTTTTCGATAATAAGTTAAGGATTTTTCTTTTTTATTATAGGTATAATAAAATTAAGCCTAGTTAATTTTATATAGTATTATTAAGGATTCTTAAGGGCTGCGTAATAGATTATTTTATTTATTATATCGGCTATAATAATATCTTTAATATAATATATTATAAGTTTAAAATATACTTTAATACCAATATTAATCGATAGTAGTATTATAACGATTAGATATAGGTAACCTTTTAAACCTTTTAAGATAATAGAGATAACGTTAATAAAAGCCTTTATAAGATTCTCCGCCTTTTTTTCGAGAAGCTATAACTTTATTAATAAGCCTTTAGCTTAAGCTATAAAGGTAATAAGGTTTTTTATAATTAAGTTATTTACGCCTATATAGAAATAGCGGAATTTAAGGTAGCTTTATTTATACCAGCAAAACCTTATAAAAAGCTATTTTAAAACCTTAAATCTTATTTTAATACCTTTTTTACCCGGAAGGCCCGGAATATCTTTATTTAAGATTTAAAAGAAACTAATAATAAGGCAGAAGTAATATATCTTAATTATTAATATAATAATAATTATTAAAAAGGCTTTAAAACCTTATTTTAAGGATAATTATTCCGAGGAAGCTATTACTAATAACGTTTAAACCGGTAATTATTAGCTTAAAAAAAGTATTTTATTTATAATAAAAAGGGCTATTAATTAATAAAATATACCCTTAAAGAAAAATAACGATTATAAAGTTAATTTATTATATAATGCTAATATTATAATTATCCTATAATAAATTAAGATATAGCTGCCTATATTATAAAATATAAAGGCTATAAAATAAAGAAAGTAAATATTTCCGATAATAACGATAAAAAGATATACTTTAATAATAAGAAAATAAATACTTTTTTAGCAGATAAGGCCTTTTTTTATTTAATTACCTTTAAAAAAAAAGCTATTTATAATAACGGTATATCTGCTAATTAATTTATAATTAAGGGATAATATTTATATTTATAATTCTAAGGTATTATCTCTAATACCGGGGTAGCCGAATTCTTTATAGCTAGCTATAAGTAATATCTCGCTTTCCGGCAAAATAACCTAATAGTAATAATAAACCCTTTATAAATAGGTAAAGCCTTTATTAAGTTTAAAAAAGGCTTTAAATTAATATTTATCGGTATTATTATAATTAAAATATTAATCGGGCTAATTATATTTTATATAATTAAGGCCTTAATACCCTTTCTTTTATATATATAAGATATAGATAAACTAGATATATTCTTCCGAAATACTATTAACGAGATAATATAATATAATAATTCTAGCTATAAGAAGATATATCTAATAGTTTATAAATAGGGTTACCTATAGTTCTTCCTTTTAAGGTAAAAAGCTAGCCTTTTTTTTATTAAGCTTAAACTATACCGGCTATACCGCTACTTTAGCTATCTATTAATAAATTAACTAACCTAGCTTTTAAGAGATTTAAGCTATAATCCCGATATATCTATATTAATTATAATAACTAAATTTTACTATTATTGCTAACTTTATAATTTAACGCTTAAAAGGTTTAAATTTATATTAAAGGATAATTATAACTTTAATTATAAGTTAATTATCGATATTATCTATTTAGATTTAAAGCTAATTTTATATATAATCGATTTAATAACCTTTTTCTAGGCGGCTTATTTTCTTATATTCCTTTTTATAAAGGATATATAGAAAGCCTTATATTAAATATAGATTAATATATATATTAGCCCTTTAAAATAGATTTCCTATAATATAAGGATAAATTTTATATTAATAGAGTTTTATAATAAAGCGAGGTTAATAGGAATAAGCTATAAATAGATTTTTATAAAAGCTTATTAGTTAATTAGGAAGGTTAAGAGATATTATAAACCTTTTTACTAGGTATATAAGATTCTTTCTATTAAGCTATTAAGCTATTATAGCCTTAAAGTAATTTTATAAATAATAATTAAAGCTATAAATAATACTTTAAGCCCCAACAGCCTTATTTCGATATTATTAGTCTTCGGCGCTTATTTATAAATATTAATTAATTTACTATTTATACTATTTATTTAGAAATAAGTAAAAGCTATAAGAAAAGCGATAAAGGCCTTTCGGAAAATCTTAATAAAGTATTAGATTAATAAAATAATTTATATAAGGAATAGCCTTAGCGCAATTAATATACTAGCCCTTTTACTTTAAAGCAAAATTCGAATATAGTATAAAAAAGGCGATTAGTAAGGTTTATATAAGCTAATTGCTACCGATAGCTATAACCTTACTTTAAACCTCTTTAATAGCCTAGCGAGATTTAAATTAACCTATATACAGCTATATCTATATAATAAAAGTATATAGCTATTACCCCCGGAATAATTAGTTACCGAAGATAATAAGGCCGATAGCGATTAAATTAATATTTATAAAAATAATATAGATTATATAAAAGATATAATTATTATAGCAACCTTATATATTTCCCTTTTAAGTTAAGAAGGTATTAGTATTATTAGCTATTAATAGCTATTATAATAATAGGGATAACCTAAAAAGTAACCTTAAATTTCCGAGACCCTTTTAACCTAAAAGAAAAAGGATAATTATACGCTATTATTTAAGCTATGCTATAAAGGCGTTATTATAGCTAATAACAACTTATTTAAAAAATTAGATAATTAAAAGATTACTAATCTAATTACCTATAATATTTTTAAATTTAAACGCTTTAGCTATAATCTTTATAGGGTAATTAAATTATTTAAGGCTTAAATAATTTATAAAATTAAAAATAAGATTAAGTAACTATATAAGAAATTAAAACTTATAATCTAGGGCTATAATGATAATAAGAAGAAGTTTATTTTAATTTAATTATTAATAATCTAATAGGTTAGCTAATAATTAATCGTTATAATTACCGCCTTCTTTTTTATAGAGTAAATAGCTCTTAAATTATGTAATATTACTTAAGCTTACTTATAGTTAAAAAGTAAGTTATTATAAATAATTTTAATATAATTATTATAAGAATTAAAGGTAAAATATTTAAAGGGAATAATTATATAATTAATTAAACCGCTTTATAGTATTATTAAGGCCGGTATATATTAATAGGCTATATATTATAAATATTATTATAAAAAGTTAGGAATAAGGATTTCTAGCTATAATCTATACCTTTTAATTATAAGTAACGGGAAAAAGATATTTAGGCTAATCGGGATATAAATTAATAATACCTTTATTATTATAAGCCTAGTATTTTTAGCTATTAAAGAAAAGAAGATTTAAAAGGCAGAAATTAAATATAAACCGAAAACTATATTTTTCCCTATATAATTACTTAACTTTAATAGTTATAAGTTAATAATAGCCTTTAATAGCGCTATTAAAATAAAGTAAAAGGGCTAAGGTATTAAGCTTAAATTAATTAATATAAATGCCGATAATTACCTTTAATAATATCTTTATTAATAAGCTTATAGGGCCTATATTATTTTAATTTATTAGCTAAAAGCTATATTTAACCTTTTTATAGCTATATAAGCTTAAGAATTAAATTATAATAATTATAATAAATTTAATAAATAGCTAGAATAGCAGATAGCTAACCTTAACTAAGGGCTATAATATATATTAATTAATCTAATAATAATAACCCTAATAGTTTTTATAAATAAGTTTTTTACTAATAATTAAAACCTTAGCTTATAAATCGGCTATATAATAGCCCTTATTAATAAGGAAAAAAATATTAACCTTTTATAGTATAAAATATATAGTAATATATTTTACTAATTCTTTATAAAGTATAAGCGGGTTATAAGAAGTATATTAGCTTTTAAGATTTATAAAATAGCTAGCGGCTTTAATATTAGGGTAATGCTTTTATCGATAATAAGGCTAATTACTAATTAACTTAATCTTTTTATAATCCCTTTTATAATTTATACCGATTTTTATTTATTATATAAGTATCTTATTAAACTAGATATAATAAAAGAAAAGCGGCTAATAATTAATATTATAGCTTTATACTAGGTATATAAGAGATAGGAGATATATAAGATATAATAGATTAATAGAAATAATAACCTCGCTAATACTATAATAAAGGCATTATTAAATAAGGCGCTGGAATGCCTAGTTAATATTAATAAGTTAATAATTTAAGTAAAGGGCTATATTAATTATAACGATTTAAAGGGATAATTAATTATTACAGATATATAATTTATTTTATCGATTTAGAGAAAAGGGTATTTTTAAGATATTTAGTAATAATACGATAATAGCTAAATTAGAAGACTATTAATATAGAAATAGCAGTAGTTGGCTATAGTAGCTATAGCTAATTAATTAGCTATAGCCTTTTAGCCTGATAGATAGTCTGGCCGAAACGCTTTCTCTAGACTAGCCTATAGCTATCGCCTTTTTAGCGATAGCTTTAATAAAACTATTACTAAGTTAATCGAATCGTTTCTGCCTACTGCTTTCTGCTTTTATGTATACGCACCCCTGGGCCCTAAGCCCAACCAATATACGATGACGTTAGCGCCGGAATTCATACTTCCACGAAAACAGATACGAGAAGACAATACGAGTTTCATATCCACATGACAACAAATCCCACGACTTGGTGCAACTGCATACATGCCAAACAATACGAACAAGCCAGTAGATACTAGGGCGTATAAGTTCTAAAACTTTACACAAGTGCGTCCTTGTGACACTAAAGCCAGGAGAGCGGTGAACGCAAGTAACAATAAATCTCATTCTACCACGACCTCCGGAACCCCGGAACACAACCTCCACGCATACCAGGTACAAGTGAAAGCACCGCCAAAGATCAGGCCCCACGCCACCGAGCCAGCCACGATGACGATCCGGCCGACGGCCTTCACGTCCTCGGGTTTATTACTGTGCGGAAATGGTTGCGCGGGGACCGGCAGCTTCAGGATCTCACACAGGGGCCCTCAGCCGTCGCGCACCCTGTAGAAGAAGAGGCGCTCCGGAGGCACGACCCTGCGGAGAAACGCCCCGTGCGTCTCGAGCACTTCGGGGCCCTGGAAGCCTTTGACGCCCAGACGCGAGACACACGTCTTTTCGACGAGCGGGCCCCATCTTGTGAGAAATCGTTAGCTTTCAGTGGTACCATCTATGGATCAGTTGAAAGGGGGGGGCAGGATCTGCCCAAGGGGAGATTAGGCGAGGTGGTTTGTGGGCACCAGCACGTACTTGACGAATGCGTTCAGCACGGGCAGAGGTCGGACAAAGAACGGCAGGTACGGCCAGTCGACGAGGCCTAAAGGTAAAGCGAAGTTAGATTTTGGAAGGTTTTGAACAAGATATTATCCAGCCATGACCAATGACAAATCTGGATGGAAGGACTTACCAGAAATCGTCTGCGCGCTCTTCCACCAAGATTCGGTGTCTCAGGTCGTTGCGATCACTGTTAAAAGACAAAAATTAGCTGCTGAAGTCGTTTTAGATCTCTCACGGTCGACAGATCGAGAAGTTACTTACCTACGGCATCTGGATAAAGCTCAAGCAGCTCTGGCACAAGCCAGATACACGGGGCGTCAACGGCCTCGGAAGGCAGAGTCAGCGAGATATACGGAAAGGGCCAAAACCAGTGCAGGATGTGCCTATTCACCGCAGAATAACCATCCATGAGCTCGGCTAACAACCACTCCAGCTGCAGTGCTTCTTCTCGGGCAGCGATTTATCCTCCTCGGACGCCAACCTCATTACTTGGAGCCATTGTGCCCGCTGCTCCGCGGTTTTCCAATAAGCCCCTCGGCGCCACCGTCGTGGACGGGTCCTAGAAGCGTATTCAGGGCTTGGGAGAAAGTCTTGGTACCGGTCCGAGACCTGTGGTAGTTATCACGACGCTGGTTAGCATCAAGGCCGCCACGGATCTGGGCATGGTGATTTATTGGATGGTGGATCTACATGCCGGCGCCATTGACGCGGAACTGAGTGCCCGGTTGGGGGTTTGAGTGTCCTTGACCCATTTTATCGTGCGTGAGTTCTAGGTCCTGTCGTCACTGCCTCGTACATGAAGGTGATCCACTCGCTGCTGAAGAGGGACGGCATCCTTCTGAAACCGGAGACGGTCGGACTCATATTCGAGCCTGCCCTGGACGAACAGATGGAGCGAAAGACGAACGAGCACTTCAACATGGTGATCAAGTTCATCAACTACGGTTATCCTCTGCTGCAGTGGCCCAGCCTGCGGCGCAACTTTGGGCTCGGGGCAATCGTGATCATGGAGGATCTGGACGGGGATAATTGGCGGCGAAAAGGATCCTTGTCGATCAATAATGGTTGGGATTCCGGACTGGTAAGTTAGATGCTCTTTCTTGCCACAAGAAAAATGGAGGGATTTTGGAGACTGGTGTCGTCGCTTCCTGTGCACAGCAAATCGACCCTACGGCGGGACTGTGCACGCTCGTGGCGTTTCAAACACAGCCATACAGCGACCCTATCGAGGAGGCTCTTGTGCATGAGTTTGAGAGGGCCATGTATTTGCAGCTCAAATAGGGCGGTCCAGAGCGCTCGCTGCCCAAAAAGTTGAAATTCGCGGTTTATCTCAAAGGGCCTAGGCACATGTCTTTCCTGCTTTTTCTAAATTTTAAGATATCACTTTTTTTTAAAAAAAAAAAAGTATAAAAAGGAATTCTTAAACTTTTTTAAAAAAAAATAAAAGATTAGTTTAAATATTATTTTTATTTATTTAATTTTATTTATTTTATTTTATTTTATATTTCTTTATATAGAAATAGCAGCAGTTAGCTGTAGTAACTATAGCTAATTAGTTAGCCGCGGCCCCTTAGCCCGATAAATAATCCGGCCGAAATACTTCCTCTAAATTAGCCTATAGCTATCGCCCTTTTAGCAATAGCTTTAACCTAACTATTATTAAATTAATTAAATTATTTCTACCTATTACTTTTTACTTTTATATATATATATTCCTACGCCCTAAGCCTAACTAATATTAATTAGTAATTACTTAGCAATTTCTAATAATAAGGTTAAAAAGGTAAACCTTAATTATTATCGATTATAAGCTATTATTTATAAGGCTTTTAAACTATATTAATTAAGTAATAATTTCTATATTATAATTAAAGCGTTTTTTAATTTAATAGCTATAAGCCTATATTTAAAAAATACCGAAATTAGCCGTTAGCTACCGCCTATAACTATTATTAAATTTCTTTATAAAGAAAACCCTTAATAAGAATATTTATAATCTTTAATACGCTTTATTACACTTACCCTATTATTAACTTTATCTTAATAAGCTTTTCTTTCCGATATTCCTCTTAAGTAACTATTATAATTATATATTATAATCCCTTTCTCCCTTAACTACTTCTATAGCCTAAGCTATAAAAAAGGCGTCTTATTAGGAAATACCTTTTTTTTTAAACCTTTAGCCCCCTTTCCCTCTTTTTATCCTTATAATAGGTATAAATTAAAACCCTTAAAAGCTTAAAAATAAAAAGAAAACCTTAATTAATAATAAAAATATATTTTCCTTATTTTAAAATATAGGGTAAGTTAATTAGAAAAGCTAATAACTTAAAAACCGGTAAACTATATATAGCGCTTAAAATATATTTAAGATAATTTAGCTAGGGTTATTACCTAATTTACCTTTATAATATTAATATATTCTTAATCTAGGAATTTCTATTTATATTAAACTTTTATTTAAATACCTTATTATAATTTATACTTCTTTTGCGCTTTATATCCTCTTTTATTACCGCTATTTTTATTCTTTTTCTTTTCTTTTTTTACCTTTATTTCTTTTTTTTTTCTTTTTTTTTATATAATTACCCTTTCTTTTAAATAACCGGTAGCTGCTACCGGTAATAATTATTAAAAAAGAAATAACTCTATTAGTTAGATTATATAATAATACTTTTAATTACTAAAAATTACTACTTATAAGTAAATAATTTATTAAGCTGGTTATAAGCTATAACGGTTAATATTATAATATTTCTTAAAAATAAAAAACTCCGAAAATATCTTTTAAATCTTCCGAATCTTTTTCCGAAAGGCTTATAGCCTTAGCCTATAATAAGGATAATAAGGTATATATATAAAAACTTAAAAAAACTTATTTAAAAGTTAGCTATATCGGCTAGAAAGCTATAAACCCTGCCCTTTTTAAAGTAATTATAAATCTATAGGAAAAAGTACCTAAAAAAATTACTATATACCTCGCCTATAAAATAGATTTACTTTAGCTAAATAAGAAAGTTAATAATCTTCTTTTTACCTATTTTAAAAAGAAATTTAATAGCTAAACTATTAAGATATTTAATACCGCTAATTAGTAATAAATTTAGAAATTAAAAGTAATACTCCGAAAAGAAGAAATTTATATAAAACTTAATAATAAAGGAATTAATTAATAATTTATTAATTTATTTTCCTTTAATTAAATTCCTAATTAAAAAAAAACCGAGCTTTAAAATATAATAAGAATTAATAAAAAATTATATTTCTTTAAATAATAGTAATAAATATTACCCTATATAAAGAGCGGCTAAACCCTATATAATCTAGAATACTTTATTATCTTTATTAAAAATTAGCCTTAATCTTTACCGGTAACTAGCCCTTTTTATAATACTAATCTAAAGGTATTTCTATCTTAATAGCTAAGGAATAGCTTTTTATTACTTTATTATAGGCGGTAAAAACTATATTAAAAATAGCTTTACCCCTTTTAAGCTTTTTCTCCTTTTTAAGCTTTTTCTTCTTTTTTATAAATAGGAGAAGAAGTATATAAAGGAGCAGATTAACCTATATATAATTCTGCCGTCCTTTAAAAACCTTACTTTTAAAAAGAAAATTTATCTTTTCCTTCTTCCCTAAAAATAGAAAAAGGATTATATAAAAGAGTAAATAAACCTTTATATAACCCTGCTATTATTCTTTAAAGATTTTACCTTTAAAAAGAAAATATATAAAAAAATTATAAAAATTAATAATCCTAAGCAGCTAATATACTATATCGCTAATAAGAAATACTATATCCGGCTTTAATAATAGCAAAAGTGCTATATAACCCTTACCGGTATCTTTCTTTTTAGCCTTATTTTAATAAAAAACTTAACCTTAAAAAGATCTTAAGATTTATAAAAAGTTAAAATAATAATTATAAATAAAGCGGAAAAATATATAACCTTTTTAATAATAAGTTAAAAATCTTTCTTCTCTATTATAAATATAATAAAATTAAGCTTAATTAATTTTATATAATATTATTAAAAATTATTAAGGGCTATATAATAAATTATTTTATTTATTATATCGGCTATAATAATATCTTTAGTATTATATATTATAAGCTTAAAATATATTTCGATACCGATATTAATTATTAATAATATTATAATAATTAGATATAAATAACCTTTTAAACCTTTTAAAATAATAAAGATAATATTAATAAAAGCTTTTATAAAATTCTTTATCTTTTTTTTAAAAAGCTATAACTTTATTAATAAGCGCTTAGCTTTAGCTATAAAGGTAATAAGGTTCTTTATAATTAAATTATTCGCACTTATATTAAAATAGCGGAATTTAAAGTAGCTTTCTTTATACCGGCGGAATTATATAAAAAGCTATTTTAAAACCTTAAATCTTATCTTAATATTTATTTTACCCGGAAAACTTAAAATATCTTTATTTAAAATTTAGAAAAAACCAGTAATAAGATAAAAGTAATATATTTTAATTATTAATATAATAATAATTATTAAAAAAGCTTTAAAACCTTATTTTAAAAATAATTATTTTAAGAAAATTATTATTAATAATATTTTAACCGGTAATTATTAGCCTAAAAAAAGTACTTTATTTATAATAAAAAGAGTTATTAATTAATAAAGTATACCTTAAAAGAAAAATAATAATTATAGAATTAATTTATTATATAATATTAATATTATAACTACCCTATAATAAATTAAAATATTACCGCTTATATTATAAAATATAAAGGCTATAAAATAAAGAAGGTAAATACTTTTAATAATAATAATAAAAAGATATACTTTAATAGTAAAAAAGTAAACGTCTTTTTAATAAATAAAGCCTTCCTTTATTTAATTACCTTTAAAAAAGAAGCTATTTATAATAATAATATATCTATTAATTAATTTATAATTAAAAAATAATATTTATATTTATAATTTTAAGGTATTATCCCTAATATTAAAATAGCTAAATTCTTTATAGCTAGCTATAAGTAATACCTTACCCTCCGGCAAAATAACTTAATAATAATAATAAACCCTTTATAAATAGATAAAGCCTTTATTAAGTTTAAAAAAGGCTTTAAATTAATATCTATTAATATTATTATAATTAAAATACTAATCGGGCTAATTATATTCTATATAATTAAAGCTTTAATACTTTTCTTTCTATATATATAAAATATAGATAAATTAAATATATTTTTCTAAAATACTATTAATAAAATAATATAATATAATAATTCTAGCTATAAAAAGATATACCCGGTAATTTATAAATAAAGTTACCTATAATTTTTTTTTTTAAAGTAAAAAGCTAGCCTTTTCTTTATTAAGCTTAAACTATGCCGGCTATATCGTTATTTTAATTACTTATCGATAAATTAATTAATCCGGCTTTTAAAAGATTTAAGCTATAATCCCGATATATTTATATTAATTATAATAATTAAATTCTGCTATTATTACTAACTTTATAATTTAATATTTAAAAGGTTTAAATTTATATTAAAGGATAACTATAACTTTAACTATAAATTAATTATTAATATTATTTATTTAAACTTAAAGCTAGTTTTATATATAATCGATTTAATAACCTTTTTCTAAGCGGCTTATTTCCTTATATCCCTTTCCGTAAAAGATATATAAAAAGCCCTATATTAAATATAAATTAATATATATATTAGCCCTTTAAAATAAATTTCCTATAATATAGGAATAAATTTTATATTAATAAAGTTTTATAATAAAGTAAGGTTAATAAAAATAAGCTATAAATAAATCCCTATAAAAGCTTATTAGTTAATTAGAAAAATTAAAAGATATTATAAACCTTTTTACCGGATATATAAAATTTTTTCTATTAAGCTATTAAGCTATTATAGCCTTAAAGTAATTCTATAAATAGTAATTAAAGCTATAAATAATACTTCGGGCCTTAATAGCTTTATTCTAATATTATTAATATTTAATATTTACCTATAAATATTAATTAACTTATTATTTATACTATTTACTTAAAAATAAGTAAAAGTTATAAAAAAGGTAATAAAGGCTTTCCGGAAAATTTTAATAAAGTATTAAATTAATAAGGTAATTTATATAAGAAATAACTCTAGTATAATTAATATATTAGCCTTTCTACTTTAAAGTAAAATCTAAATATAATATAAAAAAAGCGGTTAATAAGGTTTATATAAGCTAATTGCTATTAATAGCTATAACTTTACTTTAAACCTTTTTAATAGCTTAATAAAATTTAAATTAACCTATATATAGCTATATTTATATAATAAGAATATATAACTATTACCCCCGAAATAATTAATTATTAAAGATAATAAGGCTAATAATAATTAAATCGATATTTATAAAAATAATATAAATTATATAAGGGATATAATTATTATAGCAACCTTATATACTCCCTTTTTAAATTAAAAAAGCATTAATACTATTAGCTATTAATAGCTATTATAATAATAAGGATAACTTAAAAAATAATCTTAAATTTCTAAAACCCTTTTAATTTAAAAGAAAAAGGATAATTATATACTATTACTTAAATTATACTATAAAGGCGTTATTATAGCTAATAGTAACTTATTTAAAAAATTAAATAATTAAAAAATTATCGATTTAATTACCTATAATATTTTTAAATTTAAATACTTTAGCCGTAACTTTTATAAAGTAATTAAATTATTTAAAGCTTAAATAATTTATAAAATTAAAAATAAAATTAAATAATTATATAAGAAATTAAAACTTATAATTTAAGGCTATAACGATAATAAAAAGAAGTTTATTTTAATTTAATTACTAATAATCTAATAGGTTAGCTAATAATTAATTATTATAATTACCGCCTCCCTTTTTATAAAGTAAATAGCCCTTAAACTATATAACGTTATTTAAGTTTACCTATAATTAAAAAATAAATTATTATAGATAATTTTAATATAATTATTATAAAAATTAAAGATAAAATATTTAAAAGAGATAATTATATAATTAATTAAGCTACTTTATAATATTATTAAGGCTAATATATATTAATAGGCTATATATTATAAACATTATTATAAAAAGCTAAAAATAAAAACTTTTAGCTATAACCTATATCTTTTAATTATAAGTAATAGGAAAAAGATATTTAGGCTAATCGGAATATAAATTAATAATACCCTTATTATTATAAATCCGGTATTTTTAATTATTAAAAAAAAAAAGATTTAAAAAGCGAAAATTAAATATAAATTAAAAACTATACTTTTTCCTATATAATTACTTAACTTTAATAGCTATAAGTTAATAATAGCTTTTAATAACGCTATTAAGATAAAATAAAAGGGCTAAGGTATTAAGCTTAAATTAATTAATATAAAAGCCGATAATTATCTTTAATAATATCTTTATTAATAAGCTTATAAGGCTTATATTATATTAATTTATTAGCTAAAAGCTATATTTAACCTTTTTATAGCTATATAAGCTTAAAAACTAAATTATAATAATTATAATAAACTTAATAAATAGCTAAAATAATAAACGGCTAACCTTAATTAAAGGCTATAATATATATTAATTAATTTAATAATAATAACCCTAATAGTTTTTATAAATAGGTTTTTTATTAATAATTAAAACCTTAGCTTATAAATCGGCTATATAATAACCCTTATTAATAAAAAAAAATATTAACCTTTTATAATATAAAATATATAGTAATATACTTTATTAATTCTTTATAAAGTATAAATAAGTTATAAAAAGTGTATTAGCTTTTAAGATTTATAAAATAGTTAGTAGCTTTAATATTAAGGTAATACTTTTATTAATAATAAAGCTAATTACTAATTAACTTAACCTCCTTATAATCCCTTTTATAATTTATATTAATTTTTACTTATTATATAAGTATTTTATTAAATTAAGTATAATAAAAGAAAAGCGGCTAATAATTAATATTATAGCCCTATATTAAATATATAGAAAACGAAAGATATATAAAGTATAATAAATTAATAAAAACGATAACCTTATTAATATTATAATAAAGGCATTATTAAATAAAATGCTAAAACGCCTAATTAATATTAATAAGTTAATAATTTAGATAAAGGGCTATATCGATTATAATAATTTAGATAAATAACTAATTATTATAGGTATATAATTTATTTTATTAATTTAAAGAAAAGGGTATTTTTAAGATATTTAATAATAATATAATAGCAGCTAAATTAAAAGATTGCTAATATAAAAATAATAGTAGTTAGCTATAATAACTATAGCTAATTAATTAGCTATAGCCTTTTAGCCCGATAAATAATTTAGCTAAAACGTTTTCTTTAAATTAACCTATAGCTATTGCCCTTTTAATAATAGCTTTAACCTAACTATTATTAAGTTAATCGAATTATTTCTGCCTATTGCTTTCTGCTTTTATATATATATACCCCTAGGCCCTAAGCTTAACTAATACTTTATATATATATAACGTGGTTTACTATTATATAGGATATATTAGGAAATAAAACTCTTTTTTTATTAATAAAAAACGTTTATGCTAACCTTATTAGCTTTTTTAAACTAAGGTTATTTTAGGTTAAAACTTTAGTATCGATAGAGATTTATACAATTAAGCTAAAAATCTTTTCTCGAAATTTTAAGATTTTTATTGCTCCACTTATATCGGAAAAACAAAACAAAACCCTGTGCCATTCTTTGAGCATCTCGTCGACCTGGGAGGAGTGGAAGCCAAAAGGCAACGAGAGAACCTTGGTGCGGATCTTCCACTCCTTGAGCGCCGTCTGAAGCCTTGCCACAGCGGCGACGGTCCCGCTCAGGACGTATGCACTGGGGCTATTGATGTACGCTATGCAGCACTGGCAAGACTCTTCATCTAGGCCCAGGGTCTCGACCAGGTCCCGTAAGGCGGTCGCAGGCGCTGAGACGTCGAGCATGGCGCTGGCGCGGGGAGCGCATTTTTGCATGGCCAGGACGGCGCGGGAGCCTATGAGTTAAAGGGCGTCGGCGAGGGAGAGCACGCCCGCCACGTGCCGCGTACTCGCCTAGCGAGTGGCCCATGACCAGGGACGGCCTCACGCCCAGCCGCTCCCAGAAGGTGGCGAGGCCGATCTGGAGTGTCACCACGGCGAGCTGCGTCTGCGCCGTGTTTCTCCTCAGGCTCTCAGTCTTGTCAGCGTCGGTCCCGGCACCGGTGATGATGTCCAAGAAGGGCGGAAATCCGCACCCATCGCAAATCTGCCTGCACAAGTCCACCGTGTCCCGGGAAACGGGGCTGGTTCGGTACAACTCGGCTCCCATGCCGGCATAATGAGAACCCTGGCCGGTGAAGACAAATATGATGGGTGGTTTGGAGGCGATCGGCTGCGGTCCGTCAAAATTCGAGTTCACGTCGGACTCGAGCGCGTGGATGAGCTCCTTGGTCGAGGAGACGGCGCACGCGAACCGGAAGGAGGGCTGGTGTACTCTGCGGGCCGTGGTCGTATAGGCAATGTCCTCAAGACGAACGGCCGGATTTTCGCGTAGCCACTTTGCCAGTCTGGACTTGTTTACCCTATGCGGTGCTGCAGTGTGAGCCGACAGTACCACAGCATGTGCTGATCGTGGATCTGTAGGTTTGTCCTTGTCCTCATGTCTCTCAAAATCTTCCAGTATTAAAGCAGTATTTCCGCCCTAAGTATTTTTGCAAACAGTTTAGTCTGGAATGAAGCACAGATGTAGGCAATATCAACTTCAAAGATATCATGGGAGCCATTGGACTGGTCCCGGTGCCGATGCTGGGCCTCGAAGCCTGCGGCGTCGTTGTTAGGACAGGCCAAGCAGTCACTCGTTTCCAGCCCAGCGAGCATGTTGCTGCAATACCAGTTGACACGCTAGTCTTCGCACCACCATCTGCCAGCCGTGACAGTATCTATCTACCAGTATGGAGCTGTAAGCCGAGATGTTCGTAATATGGATCTGGATACTTTACAATCCTAGTTAACAAAGGGATCTCGTCAAACGGCGTCACATCCTTAGACAGGGACTTCTGGGTGATATTACTCGAACCCCACCGATTTCGGACACCGAGAAGGCATGCATTAAGAGTGAGTGCGAGGCAGGTCAAGTAAATCTAGTTGTTCACCACCCATATGCATGCCAAGTAGAGCCCTGGTAAATACGAAAGAAGCCCTGATTGTTGCCATTATGTTCATCGAGTGTAAGTATTGGTTAGGCTTGGGGCCCAGGGGTATATATACGCAAAAGCAGAAAGCAGTAGGCAGAAACGATTCGATTAACTTAGTAATAATTAAGTTAAAGCTATCGCCAGAAGGGCGATAGCTATAGGCTAATCTAAAAAAAGCGTTTTAGCCGGATTATCTATCGGGCCGAATAGGCCTTATCGATAAGGCCTAATTATAGCTAACCGCTATTATTTCTATACTAGCAATCTTCTATTTTAGCTATAATTACTATAAGCTCTAAAACACAATTTCCGAAATCTTTTCCGTTTTATCGAAATATTAGCAATAGCTAATAAACAGCTAGCAGTTCAGGCTAACTAATAGCTAGTTAAATAACTAACCAAATAACTAACGGGGCTATAAACTGGCTAAAGGTTTTTAAGCTATTAAACCACTAGGCTATTAGGCTACTAGATTACCGGGTCTCTAATTAGCAAGGGCGTTAGTAATTAAAATTATAGCTATCAGAATTAAAGTCGTCGTTAGGGTTATCGCCGAAATCGTTATTGCTATTAGGGCCGAAATTATTATCGTTGCTATAGCCATTAAAATTAAAGCTATTACAGTTATCGCTATTATTAGGGTTTAAGTTACTATTCTTCTTATAATTATTATCCTCCTTATAATTACTATAACTATTCTTATAGTATTTTAACTAATAAAGTAGTAAGGCGTAGCTGCCACCGGTTATACAATTATTACAGGCTATAGATAATATTATCGGAGCCTTTATTATAAGCTTTATAATCGAGGGCTTAAGGTCTTTTTAACGGTAGGTGCTATAATCTTCTTAAGCGCTTTTAGCTATTATAGGGGTTTTAGCTAGTAAGTCTTATCGGGGTATAGAATATAATTAAAATGATAAAGCGTGTAAGCCGGGTTTTTATTATTACCACTGGTATAAATGCTATTATAATAAAGGTATTAGCAAATCTTTTAAAGGGTTTCCTAATTAACCATTCGAAAATATTCCTTTAACCACTTTTTAAAGAACTTTTAAAAGTTAATATAAAGGTTTATATAACTATTAGCGTTTAAAGGTATATTTAAATAATTCTTAAGAATTTCTATATTATTAGCGGCTTCTTATAATGCTTTATATAAGGCTTTACATAATGCTATATACTCCTTTTTATAATTAGCGCCGATATGGGTTTTTAGCTTATTCTTTAACTTAAACTCTTTACTATACCATAAATAGAACTATTAACTTACACCTATTATAATAATAAACAGCTTTATCTCGAGGGATTACGAAATTACGATTATAAGTAACTTAAACTCTATAGCAGCTATAGGGCTAATATATTCTCTTTATAATATATAAGGAATAGGTAGGTTAAAGGGGCCTTACGGTTAGGCTTATAATCGGGCTTGTAATTAAGCTAAAGGAGGTTTACAGGATACTCGGGCATTAGCTAATAATCCTTAGCAATAGCTAGTACGTTTATTATAATAGCTTTACCTTATTAAAAATATTATAATACTTACTATTACAGCTTATAACCGGCTTAAGAACTATTTACCTATAGGTAGTAATCTTAGTAAACAAACGCTATTACTACGCAAACTAATTAATAGAGTTATTTTTTTAGAAAATTTCTTCTTTTTAATTATAACGGCGATAATATTAAGGGGAAAAAAGTAACAGAAATATAGTTAAGGCATAAAAAAGTATAAATTGCAGAAAGGTTTTTAAGTAAATATAAAATAAAAATAGCAGTTTTATAGGTAAAGGGTAGATTAATATAGTAGAAATAGAATAGGTAGTAATGCCTGCTAAAGTATTTTAGATACGTTTAAAGTAATATACCCTATCTAGTAACGGCTAACCTATAGGCTTTTCTAGATAACTTACTATATAATTTATAAGGGGAAGGGAAAAACCTGGTTTACTACTAATTAATATTTTCTAAGCAATTTTAAGGTTTTTAGATCGATTATATAGTAGGGTAGGGGCAGAAACAAGGTATAAAAAAAGTATAAAATGTGGTAAAATGTTTAAGTAAACGTTATATAAAAGTAGCAGTTTTATAAATAAAGGGCGTATTAATATAGTAGAGATAAACTAGGTAGTAATACTAGCTAAATTATCTTAAATACATTTTAAACGCTATAAGCTATCTAATAAGAGTTAGTTTAATAGCTTTTCCGGTTAACTTACTATATAACCCGTATAGGGCAAAATATAGGTTATATCGATTTAAGGTTTTCTTTTTAGTTTTAAGCTTTTTAAATTAATTATATAGTAGTAGGGGCTTAAGGGCTATAGTTATAATAGGTATAGGTATAGATAAGGGTACGGGTAAGGGTAAGGTTAAAAAAGGGAGGAAAAACCTAATTTACTGCCGATTAAGACTTTTTAAGTAGTTTTAAAGTTTTTTAATCGATTGTATAATAGCTTATATAAAGGGGCTTAATAGGCTATAATTATAACGGATATAGGTAAGGGTAAGGGTAAGGGTAAGTAGGTAGGAAGGAAAAGGGTATTCTCGATTATAGTATTTTCTTAGCTTAGGCCAAGGGAAAGGTTAAGGAAAAGAGAAAACCTAGTTTACTGCCGATTAACGCTTTTTAGGTAATTTTAAGGTTTTTAGATTAATTATATAGAAGAAGAGGTTATAAAAAAGGTTTTCGACGATAGTATTTTACATAATATTACAATTAAAAGGCAGGTATAGCTACTATAGGCTAATTTATAACTTATAAGGGCTTAAGGGTCTTTAAGATTAAACTAGTAAAGGTATCCCGATTAAGGTTATCGTTATAAGGGATAAAAGGGTTAATAATAATATTTTATACTTAAATAGCTTAAGTAACTTGCCTCTTCGGCTATAATAGCTAAGCAGCTTAGCCGATTTATCTTTTTTAAACTAAGCGCGATAAAGTATATTAAAGATTATAGATATTCTTATTAAAGGTTTCCTTTATAAGGAAACTTAATAATAGTTATAGGCGGTAGCTAATAGCTAATCTTAGTATTTTCTAAACATAGGCTTATAGCTACCGAATTAAAAAACGCTTTAATTATAGCATAGAAATTATCGCTTAATTAATATAATCCAGAAGCCCTATAAACGACGGCCTACAGTCGATAATAATTAAGGTTTACTTTTTTAACCTTACTATTAGGGATTACTAAGCAATTATTAATTAGTATTAGTTAGGCTTAAGGCCCAGGGGTATATATATGCAAAAGCAGAAAGTAATAGGCAGAAACGATTTAATTAACTTAGTAATAGTTAAGTTAAAGCTATTGCCAAAAGGGCGATAGCTATGGGCTAGTCTAGAGGAAGCGTTTCGGCCGGACTATCTATCGGGCCGAATAGGCCTTATCGATAAGGCCCAATTGCAGCCAACCGCTATTATTTCCATAGTGAGAATCCGGATTTTGAAATCCAATCCTTGGTCGACCAATTCATGATTGAGAAAACCCTCCTTTCACCGAGCATGTCAGATTGACATTAAAGAAACTGACCAAGTTGAAATATCACGCTGACGTATTTAGATGCCAATCACGCCGCGTGACTCCCAAGC
Source organism: Diaporthe ilicicola (assembly GCA_023242295.1). Classification (NCBI taxonomy): domain Eukaryota; kingdom Fungi; phylum Ascomycota; class Sordariomycetes; order Diaporthales; family Diaporthaceae; genus Diaporthe; species Diaporthe ilicicola. Next base: position 63,865 of record JALPVH010000258.1, read on the forward strand.
TTTTGATACCTCACCCGTAGAATGGATGCCTAGGCTCGGCTCCCAGAAAGCTATATTGTATTGCTTACCGTTCAGCCACGCCTCTCGCAGAGGACAGACAGCATGTTGATCCCTGTTTCCAAATACTTGACCCTATTTTACACAGGCCACGCGTGTTCCAGAAATGACTCAGATGCTACTTGCTCCGAGATGTGTATTGATGTCGCTTATCATTGGAGCCTGGAAGCTATCTGCTCTTCCTGCTTACTATTCGACTTCAAACTGTTGGCCAAGAATTAGGCTGCATAACATGTGTCACAGCGATCAGGCCGCTATTTTTCGGTAAACATCCAAAGCACCTTCGCCCCAGGTTGTTTCTATCTTAATAGGACAAAGAATGGAAGGAACCTGGCTTTTGTGCAGTCATTGAGTGTTTTGGAGACAGGCGAAACCTTTGTTTGTAACTCAAGATTGATTACTACCAAGAGCCTCAACTTTGAAAACTACCAGTTGACGTTCCTTCGATCAACACAGAAGCTTCCTGTTGTCAATTCCTGCTCTCAATTCCCTATTCCTTCGACTTCCATCCCTCATCAAAATGGGGCAGAGATCATCACGCAGCCTTTGGACTACCCAAGATTCAATAGCAGACCAACGTCTCCCGAAAGTCTCGGGGGTTTACGATGAACGATCATCCAACGCAGAGACAGATGCCTCCAACATCCTGACTGTCAAAAAGGGGCAAGTGGAGCCTGATAATACTGGCGGAATCGATTCCCAAGAGTTTGAGGCGGACGGCTACTCAGAAACGTGTGAAGTCGGTTGGCGTGGCATCAGATTTGATGAGCCGGTGCCAGAAAAGACTCGAGATGATCAAGGGCCAAGAAATCTTTCAGAACGACTTCAGACGCCCGTGTTCGTCTCGGAAGACTACTTGATTGGGAGCTTGGAGGACATCAAGTCCCTCATCAACCGAAATCCCTGGACGGTCAATCAGGACAATATGAAGCAACTGACACAAATGCTCCATACAATCCAGACTCGGCAGCTTGAATCATACTTTGAGGACGCCTTGAGCGATTTACTCCAAGACGAGAGCAGCGCCACTTCTGCCACCACTATCGACGCTGTCCTCGACTGGTGGAGCAACCGCATCTTCCTGCCCGCTGAAGACGAAGCTAAAGACTGTCAGGATACGCAGTCCCACACCTCGCCCATTAATGATCCGTATTGTGGTATTCATGATGCACTGATCCCGGCTCGGGTGCCAGATCGTCTACGCACCTCGTCCAGAACCATTGACTGCAATGAAGATGACATTCCGAGCGACTCACGTTACATCCATGGGGGATTCGATGGGCGTTCCGGTCCATGAATAGACTGAGCTGCTCACAGTGCTTCGCTTATGATAGCTTGAGTTAATACTTGAGTGTATGATCAACCTTCGACATGTAGAGACCACGACAGGGACAGTGAGGGCAGTCCGAACTCTGGTGCTGAGGATAGCAGGGGTGGTGCACCAATGATTTTCGTCGAGTTTTGGAGTTGGGTGAAAGGTTTTGGTAAATCGAAGAAGAAAAGTTCAAAAGTCACTCGATATCCGAGAAGCAATGTTCCCTTGGAGTCAAGCAGCCGGAAAAGGATGTGAATGTTCCAGGAATTGGGGATTGGTCTCTGGTCGCCACACGAACGACGGTTATTCATTTGATTATGGAGTAGGAGCTTCTGCCTCTCAATTCGCCCATTCTTCTTTCAGATCATCGTATTCCGCCCCGAGCATACTCGATACAGCCGGATACGGCCTCACTGGTTCCAACTCATATAATGTCATAACGCTCCGGCGTCGACAGTTCTGGCCGGCCGGACTGGGTAGCCGATCCCAGTCATCATCAGCCCTGACTGGTTTGATATCCAGCTTCGAAGGAATAGTTTCGGCTTGGTTGTTGAGACTTGAAGTATAGCGCCAAGCCCTCGATTTCAAATTCGTCACGTATTTCGAGCTCTCGTAGCCTGTAGATGTATCGCGAATGAGAACTCGGAGTATTGGTATTGATTGTGCAACGATGGTCAAGAGAGGCTCGATAATGTCGAGGCCCATTGAGACCGTGAACCATGCTGAAGTATGTTAGACTGGACTTTTGGGCTGACCTTGACAGGGATTAAAGATCTTACTGGAAAACGCTGGGGTCCCTCGCATTCGCTGGGAGAGTATCAGCTTGCAAAATGGCACGATGGAGACCCTGTCGTGGTCATGATCAGTTGAGTTCACTGTATATATATTTCTCAAGCGTTCGCCTTACAAAACTCCACAGCCCATGGCGGCAGCCGCTCCGGCTTTCTCCGCGGCGCTGAGCCGAATGCGGAAAATCAACTGCAACGGAATGAGGGACAGAATGCAGCTTAATGGTGCATGGTTAGCCAGTGATGCATCAAAATGGCTGTCAGTTGCCCGGATCAGGATACACTCACTCTGTAATCGCCGAATAAGCCATGTAGAAATCAGCAATTCCTGAAACAACTTCATTTGGCCAACAGTGACCTCTGCCCAGCGGGTTCGTTAACCGCACATCGCCCTCCTCGTAGTCGAACACGCACATCCTGGCCCACTGCCGAATGACCAGCAACACTGTGGCCATGTTGAATGACACCATAAGATACCAGACAAGCCACTTCCATGCCGGGTGGTTACCCGGGCTCAGCAGCCTCAGGACCGTGACGCAGAAAGCGGTCTTGGTGAGCGCGCAAGCGATGGCGGCTGCGACCTTGGCGAAAAGGATGCTGAAATTCCCGTCATCTGGCGCTGCAACGAGGTAGACGGAGGCAGAGATATTGGCCGCGACGATGGAGCCCCAGCCAGCGAGCAGGATGTAGTCATCCCACCAGAAGCCAGCGGCGTAGTGATGGTGGCACCAGAGGCGCAAGCTGAGGAAGGTCGTGGAAAAGACGAAGAGGACCCATATCGCCGCGAGCATCCCAGGCTCGGTGGTGGCCATCGCGACGGGCTGTGTTGCGATTCCGAATGACGCTTGTGAAAACGAGTACCGGTAGATCCGGGTCGAGATGGTGGCTTCTCATATTCAGAATTGCCATAGACCCTTTGAGTTATAATTGTGTTCGGGATGTCCGATTGAAGTTGATCCCCGGAAAATGGCAATGGTGTGGATAGTCGGCCTTCCATAATCACAAATTTCGTTGTCCAGGTTCCAAGCCTCGCTGAAGTCCGTTGTGGTCTGCATTCTACACGGCTGATCCCTGTATCATCGACTCGTATGATCATGAAATGTGGTTACAAATAGATGATTATGTAATTGTAAACATAAGCGCCTGACTCAGAGAACTTGGTGCCCGTACAATTTCCACAAAGAAATGGAGAACAAACCCATTAAGCGCACAGCCTCTAAAAGAGTTCCCCAGAATCGTCATAATGACCCGAGAGTACGTGTGCATGGAGAATATGGAGAATATCGCCGTAATGCTCGCCTCGTGGACTTGCTCCACATGCAAGCTGGCTACCTACCTAGGTAGGTACATAGCAAGAAACCACGTGGTAAAGTCCATATTTGGATGCTTTGGAAATCATTTCGGTAAAGTCTCTGAACGTGTAAGGCAGAAAAGTAAAAAAAAAAAAAAAAAACCTGAAATTGAGCGAAAGATGTCTACATGAGGTATGTGCTCCGCGCGTGTGTCTTGGAGTGTTGCAGGAGGCTGGTGGATGACCCTGTCAGAACAACCGAGTAAGGGGGGCCTCATGCCAAGACGACCCTGAGGCAACACAGTATCACGACCCTGTTTCTGTGCACATCAACAAGAAAGCCCACATAATTACCACTCGAGCTACAAGAAGTACTATTTTCAGCGTGTTGATTTTCCTTGTGTATCGGCGAGCAGTGGAGTGAGATGCCGCGTTTCAACCCAGCCGCTGCGGCGCAAGGCCATGCTGATGGAATACAAGACAGGCCGTTCAGTCAAACCTTCTTTTTTTACGAGGCTTGGCTTCTAATAAATATAACAGTTCCTAAGCAGACGAGTGAAAGCCACATCTCTACCTGAACATTGATCCTGCAGGTCATGCAACTGGTTAATTATAGACCTCTCTCTTTGTCTGCAGTTCAATGAACGGTGTACACTTTTCCAGTAGTCACACTCTCGTCTTGGAAACTTTCTAATCCCTCTTGGCTTTATGAGGTTTACATATTATCGAATTCTCGTTCCCAGGGAACTGTACACGATATCATACGCTATGATGAAATGCTCTTCTAACAACGTCCCAGGCTCGGGATGATACCTGTTTGCGTGGCCTTTCCGCAACAATTCGTGGCCATCTTTTTTCAGTGAATGTGACTCCGCGCTCCCATGTGTCCTTCAGTCCACGGCAGCTTCCAGGAAGGGAAACGTGTGGATTAGTACCATTTCTCCAGGAGCTCCCGCGCCGAGGATGCCCGGCCAGACCGCACGGCCTCCACAATGATGTCTTCTTCCTTCTTCCGCATTTCATAATGAGCTCCTTGAATGCCATCCATGAATAGTCTGCGAAGCAGTGGATTGTTTATGAGAGCACTGTTTGCCTCCACACCGGATTTTGGGATTCTATGGGTCTGCGCTGGATGGTACATGCCGAATTCAATCGCTGGTAGTTGTTTAGTCACTTCGTTCATATGGAGAATTTACATATGAAATTTTTGCGAACGACTACACACCTTGAGGAACTGCCTCCAGCTTTGAAGAATTGTCAATGCCATCCGCACCAAGTTCCGAAAGCGCGGCTGCGACCAAATACATATTCGCCGTGCTATCAACGTCACCAAACTCTAGACGTCTCCCCCCGCAGCCGTCGGGGAAGTTGATCGAGGTTTCGGAGTTTCGAATGCCCCAAGTCATGAATACGTCTGGTGATGTCGAGGACTCATCGGTCCCAAGTCCTTGGTCGTAGGTGAGCCAATTCGGAGTCGCAAATACGTAGGCGCCAGCGTCACGGGGATATTCATGATCGACCTCCAGAATACCCGCAGCAAACTGGCCTGCAAATTCGGCAGATGGGTGGACGAAGTGGAACCGAGAGTTCAATCTGTTCTTGCACATCGCTTCATGCGGACTGCCATGTGTCAAAGACGTGGTGCTTGAATCCGTTTCTGTTGCGTAGAAGAAAGACAGTCGCAGCCTTCCTCGAGCCGCAATGGACTTGAGAGCTCTTTGGATGTGATAGAAGTTGTCAACGGCTGCCAGGAGATCTTCGCTCATTTCCAGCTGGACAGCCACCACCCCGTCGCTTGATATTTTGCAGCTGCTGGTCGCCAGGCCCGTGTCACCGTAAAGGTGGTCGCTAGTGACCTCGACCAGCTCCTCTGCAACCCAGATAGGATCAACGCACACTTCGTTGTCGGAGATATAGCGCAGAACGAATTGGAACTCTAGGGCAGCCCTCATCTCATACTCTGTGCCATATTCCAGGCGCTCTAAAGTCGTCTTCAGGACCTGACGTGGGTCAGCCAGACCTGGCATGTCAACATGGGCGAATACTGCGGCATGAGTTCTCTTATCGATGCCGGATTGGACTGTATCATAGTCTGGGACCAGCTTGGCAGTCACGTAGGATCGGTAATGGTGGCTGGCGACTGGCGTTCCGTCGGGCAGTGTGGTAAGTGAGGTGGCACCGACGGTCAGCGGGATGGATTTTGCGGCATCTGGAAGAATCTCAACATCCTTGCGAAACATGTTGTGGAAGCTGTGAGCTGCGACCATCTGCTCATGGAGGACGCCACAGAAGTCAGTTCAGAGGACGTGGACCAGCTTGCAGTCGACGTTGTACTCTCCACTTTTTGTATTGCTGGCCGGGATAGTCCATTATGCGGTTTCTGGGTGGTGGCAGCCAGGATTTCAGTCGAGATAACGTCAATTTTGTCGCAGCGAGATCTGGAGTAGAAGGGACAAAGGTGGGGATGTCGAGTTCGAACCCACCAACTCAAGCTTCCACTCATGGAAGCCCACGAGGGTGTTGGGAAGTTCTGACGATATTGCAAATGTCTCTCTTGGCGTAGCCTAGACCAGAGTTGATCTCAATAGCGTAGCGGAAAAGGTACTGGAAACATGGTAAGGCCCGGCCAAGAAGAGAAGTTGTTGCAGGAGCAAAACATACTCGTTGATGCAACAGATGCACAGCTATTTACACATCAGCTGTTCGAGATTTTCAAAGAAGGTCTCTGATCTGGTATTTTGAATGTTTGTCGAGATAACGTCGAGGTCGATGAGGTCTGAAGAGGAGACCAGCTGTCCCCATGACGTTTCCGTCAAAGGGAGAAAAGTCGCGGCAATGTAGAGAACTGAGGTATCGTGAAACAAGAAGTAATCGTGAGCAGCTTTGCGAGCCTAACACGAATGGCCAGGAAGGAAGCTTTCGATTCTGGAGAAAAGCAGCAAGAAGTTCGGACGACTGCTGCAACGTGACGGTACCTAGGTAAGCAGCCAGTCCTTCAAAACAGGCGAACTCAGGTCCCGAGAGCTTGGCCGATTGAAATCGGACGAAAATAAGAAATCAGAGAGAAAGCTTTCGAACGAAGTTTCCGGGGGGAACATCGGGCAGTCCTTCATGCCTTGAAAAGTAATGGTCTCCTTTCTCTTCTCAGCGAGTGGCACTCGGCCCCAATAGTCTTACAACTTAGATCTGCCTGCATCCCTTAAGACAGATTTATGCCCTGTCAATGCTGGAAGGTTTTGGGCATTGGAAGCTACCAACGACTTGAATGTTGGAAATTACAAGCTGACGAGTGGGACACATTACGAGTATGCAATGGCCTAAGGACTGTTTACCGTTATCGTTCTCCATCTGATGAGTACATGCTTTAGGCGAGCGGTCTAGAAGGCGACATGGCTGACATAGTACGAGAGCGGATAGGCTGGCCATCCCATGAAAGTGGAATAGTACAGGTTGAGTACCAGGTCAATCTTGATTTATGCGATCGCCTTGTACTGAAATACGAGTACCATCAACCGTACTTTGGGAACGGGCCAGTAGGGTGAACAGAAAATAGAAAATAGAAAAAGGAACGGAACCAGGCAGGAAATTCTCGCTCCATATACATCTAGTCACAAGCTCACGCGAGATGAGCTGAGAATGGACAACCAGAAGGACGAGTCTTCTTCATCCGCGCTACGTCAACCTTCATTTCTTCCAACCCCTTTCCCATCTTATTTTGGGGGCCTACATCCGTAAGGACGAAGCCCTCAGGGAGCGTGCCCGGCGCACCCGGAACCTTGCCCCCGAGCAGCCGGAATATCAGGGCCATCGGTCCCCAGCGGCTCCAAAATGTCGGAGGATTGTAGTACGGATCAACGAGGTAGTCAAAGTGCTTGATGCGGCCGGTGTGAGGGTCAGGCTCGGAGAAGAATATAAGGGGCTTCAGGCGTGGGAGGCATAAGAAGCGCAGGAAGAGGCGGCGAAGGTTGAGAGATGCAAAGGCCACGAGGCAAGCGAAGATGCCCGGCTGGGGATACATGAATGCCTCGCGCACGCGGTCACCCATCAACACGGTCAAGACCTGGAGCGTGAACTGGGGCGCTGGGGCGAGGGAGAATAGTAGTCCCACCAGCGCATCGGAGAGCTTCCTGTTGCTCCGGTGCGGCTTCATGGCGTCGACCTCGTAGCGCTTGGCCCAGGCTGTAATGTCCTCCACGAACTCGATGCCATCCTTCCAACTGTGCTGCGCAAGATACCCGTTGTACTCGATCTCCATTGCGTCACCTATGCTTTTCCAGAAGGTCCCGACTGCACATATCTCCATCTTGTTCAGGGGCCGCCATTCATAGAGCTCGATGAATCTGATGGGCTCCATGACACACACGGCGAGGGTGTAGAGTAGATCTTGGTTGGAGATCTTGCCGGACTTTTTGTAAGGGCTGTGTAGGTGATTCATGCGGGCGATGGCTTGGATGGCGCGCTCGGAAGTAGGTGAGTTGACGGTGAACTCGCCGAAAATGACGGTAGTATCCTCGTAGCGCTTGGGCGCGATTTCGGGGTCGGAGAAAGACTTGGTATTTGCCAGAACGGAAGAAATAGTAGAGAAGGCGTAGGTCTGGTTATGTGGTCAGGCCTTGCAGTGGCAGCAACCAGAACGGCGCGGCTCAACCGATTGCTCACCTTGAAGATAGCAAATTGAAGTGACAGCTTATACATTAGCGGGAACTCATAGTCCAGTATGTACTTCATGATCTGTTGGGCGTCGTCGTTGGTCATCCTGGCAAAAGAAGCTCGGCTGGGGTAGTCGAAGCGGCGAAGCATGGCCTTCTCATGTCTGAAGCGGAGTGTGGAGCACAGGATGACCCAGAACCCAAGGATGGTAGAGATGGTCATCAACCACGCAGCCAAGCGGGCGATGGGCTGCTGGATGAGGCCATGACCGGTAACAGCATCGGCGGCTGCAGGCTGGGTGGCATTCTCGTACAGACCATCCACGATCACACGAGGTCGTTGGAGAAGAGTATCGAGGATGAAGTCCAACATGGTGGTGACATTGAAACGGTGATATGAGAGGTAAGAGAAGGGAAGAGATAAGAGAAAGGTCGGAAAAGAGTGCAGCTGAGGCGGTTGTGTTGGCTCGACAAAGACAGTCTTGCCTGTGGCTTGCTGACAGCTGGCCTGCAACAGGGGTGAGTACTTAAGTAAGGTGGGGAGATCGGGTAAGATGGAGCTCACAGCGGGGCAAGTTTGAAGGTTACGGCCTGGCCCACCAAACCCCGCCCCCGCTAGATACAGGGCCCTGTAGATCGTAGACAGCAGCATCTTCATAGCAGATACCGGTACAGGTAGAATACCTGCACGCACACGCCAATATGCAGGAAGCCAATTGTCAGAGCCAACCATTAACTGCCGGAGGAAACACACCTGAATCGCGTTCTCATTCAATGGGACCAGCCAAGATGTCAGGTCTTCTCAAGGCTGTCCTGGTCTTGGGCGGCCAATGAAGCTTGCCTGCGATCGAGGGTTCCTGCAGCCTGTTCCATTCAGCATGATCGACTATCTATAACTCGGCCAGACTATCCAAGGTGTGGACGCCATCTCATGCCATGCATGTCAACAGCTACAATGTTATGGAATTCATATATATACACAGTGGTTCAGTGCAGAGGGAGTTCCTGCAGGAGGTGATGTAACAGTCATCAGGGATCGTCTCCATACAGGGGTCCAGCCTGCAGTGGGATCCCGGTTCCCGGTAAACCGTCGCATCAGCCTTATTGACTTGGCTGGTGCCGCATCTCCAAAAGCCCATCGAAAACGGTCACATTGTTAACGGGTCCTGGAGTGAGTGGGTTGTGAGATATATTAGCGTGGGACCTTAGCTTCTGTTCTCTCCAACCTCTAAGCCGGATTATCGACTTAGCACTATTGGATTCTAACTTTACGCATCCTTCCTAATCTTATCAGATCGATTAATAATTAGGCTACCCCGACAGAGATTCTAAAGTTGTATAAGAGCGAACAGACCTGGCCCGAGGCTATATGGCATGGTTCTATTAAATTTAATGGTAAGCCCTACATACAGGGCATCTCAGAGACTTTGCTAATAGCATCCAGCCGTTGGCGTTCTTCTGTTGGGTTCCGGTTTAACCCTGTTCCTACTGCCCTTCCAGGGCCTTCCTTATCCCTGGATCAGCCGGTAGCAAGTGGTCAGCATCAGTCGTGTCCATGCTGGTCTTGGGCACGATCCTGACGGCTGCCTTCGTTCATTTCGAGCGCTATTGGGCCCCCAGGCCACCTGGGCATTCGTTCCGTTCCAGTTGTTGTGCTCTCGCAATGTCATGGGCTCTTTTACCCTGTCTGGCACCTTGTTCATCGCCTACTTTTGTTAGGACGGCTACTATACGTCCTACTTGCAAGTGGTCCATCAGCTATCTGTCTACCAGGCCGGCTACGTAAACAACACATTTACCATCATGGGCGGTCTGTGGGCTTTTTCGCAGCTGGATGGCTGATCAGATCCTCGAACCGCTTTAAGTGGCTCGCGCTCATTGCTGTACCAGTCCAGATATTGAGCGGCATTTTTATGGTCTTTTTCAGGCAACCGTCTACGCCTATCGTCTTGGTTGTCGTGCCACAGGTGCTCCAAGCGACGCCCGCAGGGGCATCCCTCACGGCCGAGATGTGCGTCCCGGCCTCAAGCAGGGACAGCGGGACCACGGGCCAAGCCCGTCGCAGGCCCGTCGCCACCACGAGATAGTCGTATGCCAGCTCCCGCGGGCTCTGCGTCGCGGCCTCAAGGACCATGGCGCGCTTGCTGGATGGATCGACGCTAGTGACCTTGCCTTGGACCACGGTGAGCTTGGGTGTCTTCAGGGCGGGGATGTCCTCATAGTTGACCCAAGCTTTTGCTGCGTAGGCGTCGTCTGCGAGGGCCGAGGGAGAGCCGATCAGGTGGTCATGAGAGGATATGATCTCTAGTGCACATTTCTGACTGGGTCATGAGTGATTTTGAGACTCGCAGTCCTCGAGCTGGATCAATGGAGTTGTGTTAAACGTGTAGGGGCTAGCTTATATCCCAACCAAGGTTGGTTTTGATGAGACGAACAAGTGCTCAGAGGGTCGAGGCTCAGTGTGGTGGGACAGAGTCGGGGAGGCTTTCGAACATACAGAAACCATCTTTCTCGTCGACAATTGTAAGTTCGATAGGAATCTTTCCATCGGGTCCACTCCCTGTTCGCTCGGCTGGTCCCTCAGACAGATCAAGCAGGTTGAGTGCCGCCGACAGGCCACCATAGCAGCCGCCGAGGATAAGCACCTTGAAGGGAGCATCGAGCTGAGGACCCATGTTGAAATACACAAGTGGTCTATGCCTTCAAGAAAGGTGCGAATGGTAGGTAGATGACGTTCTGGCACTCAAGCGGGCGGTCTGTACCTATGCAAATTGGAGAATAAAAGGAAGAGAGGAATGCAGTGTGCCACCGAGGAGGCACTGCCGAGGATCTCATTGTGAAGGGCCCGAGGGAATACCAGCCAGGTGGCATGAAAGGGCGACACCGTTTTATGCATATCTGGACATGCGAATCTGTCTGCCCAGTGGTCTGGGGGATCGGCTCGAGGTGGGTGGTGGGGTGGGGGACCGAAGTTTGCCTCGCCCCTGCTCGGGCCCTGGTGAACCTGCTCCACATACTTATCAGATGAGGGGACCCCCCTGCACGGCCGTCTTCCGCCTGTCTTGGCTACCACATTCGGCCAGAAGGATCTTATCAGATTGATCAGATAATAGCCACTAACACGCAACTCATCTTGGTTCCCTGTCCGGGCTACAGCTTGTGCCGTCCGGAATTGTGCTTCGTCCAGTGGCGCCATTTTCAGGTTGCGAATTACCGCCTCGTCTACATGATCATAATTGTCATCGCCGTTCGGATTGGAGCGGCTCTCCACATCTGATTTGACATCAAAACTCATCTACACCAATCATCAATCCATGGACCATTCTAGGCAGCAGCAGATAATTTGGCATGTGTGAGTGAAGGTGTTTTGGCGAAGTCCTCATACCCACAACTTCTTCAAGTTTTAACGGCTGGACCACTTGGTTTGCCAAATCACCGTGTCTGACAGCAGTAATTCTATGTGTGTCGCTTGATGCAGACCTTGATGAGCCTGATTGACATCCAGGGCTGCAACTCATTACACCGAATCCACTCAGTATAATGTAATAGATATAAATAAACCCATTACATCCATTCCACTAACAAATAAAATAAGTCCATTCCATTCCACTAAAGTATTCAGTGGATATAATGTAATAGATTTAAGTGTAATATAATAGGGGGGGGTAGGTATTTCCCTCCCTCCCTCCCTCCTTCCCTCCCTCCCTCCCTTCCTCCCTCCTTATCTTATCAAGATTAGATAAGCTCCCTCCTCTCTTATCTTATCACGATAAGATTAGATTAGATAAGCATTTTTTCGTTTGGGGCTTCGCCCCAAACCCCCCCCTTAAGGAAAACCCACGGAATTACATTACATTACATTAAGTTACACTGAAGGCCTTTTAATTACATTACATTTCCACTGGCGCCCGAAAATTTTACATTCCATTACATTGAGAGGTTCAGTGGATGTAATGTAGTGAGTTGCAGCCCTGTTGACATCCAACCGCTTTTTGACTTCCAGCCCAAACAATCAAGTCATACCTAGGTGTGCGCCACCACCGCAACATTGAAACAATTGGCTGCACCTTGCTCGCGTCCTTGCCTCGATTTACTGTCGGTTTTTTTAGCCCGCTGTAACAAGCAACTACATATTGAGTATTATCACTGTTCGCACATTTCAAAACGACTTGTACAATTCAACAGGCTGAACGACTCACCTTTGGACCAGCCTTACCACTGTTCTGAGTCTGGAATTGTCCAAATCTCGGGAACTATCCAGGTAGATGAATTGAGAACTATGCAAAGCCTGGTGGTTGATTCAGCCTTTGTTTACAAGAGCCAGTGCTTAAGCAACCTGGACAATATGTCTTCATTATTTCAACCTCAAAGCCATAACTCATCAAATTAGACCAAGTCAAAATATTCAAATGGAAAGACAAGGGTAGGATAATCTGAACCTCTAATGCGCATGTACAGTCAATCTGGATGCCAAGGTACAAGGAGACTCTAGTGTCTTTTTTAGAGGTTTAAATAGTTCCCAGGTTCTGCACAGTTCCCACCTTGCATAGTTCTTTGCTCGAAACCGCAATGAGCACGCTCCAGGGAGGGTAAAAAAATAATTTAAGTACCATTGCAAATCAAGTTACTTGGTCAATCATTCGGTTTGATTTCCAGCGATAGCACCAATGTAGCCCAATCGGTACAGCTCTAGATGCCTAATGGTGTGATAGTAATAAGACACTACATATGTATGAGTCAATCTCACTTGCAGCGTTTCAACGTCACTTGTGGCACATATCCGTGCAGCTCGAGCCGAAACTGTCATGTGCTTTTGCGATCATGACAGTGCGATTTTGTGAACCATTTTCTCCGCCGAAGTAGGGCCAATCCGCGGCCAGGGTTGCAGTGAGCAATTGTCCAGTCCCTATGCCTGATCTTACCGGGGTTTCGCTTGTTTCTTCTCTATAAAAAGACTGTGCTTCTTTTCGTTTTTCCTTTTCTCTTTTTGAAAGGGAATACGTAATCTACTAGTAATACATTGCGTCAAAAGCTTATTGACACACTATGAATCCATCATGGGTAAGCAGACTGCCATCATTGCCAGTGATTGGACCAAGCTTTTGTCGAAGATGAGTTTCGGACAAGAACAGAGCGGTAAATCTCGAGCGCAGGGGCAAATTAGGCGTCAGGGCTTGATGAGTTTTTCAGGGAGCTTACCTCCGAGAGTTCATTGGAATAGCATAATGGGTTCGTCTGCTCTATTTGCGTCACTCTTGGTGATATAAATAAGCACAGGATTTGCAATTGGGTAAGCTGACATGCATAGTCTCGGCCATTATACATTACGCTGAAGCGACTAACGCACAAGGTCGGCATCTCGTTGGTCGTCCAGTCGCGCTGCCAAGCCATTCGTCCTCAACCATCCGCGTGGTTCCACAAGGAGGTCAGCTTTTGGAAACAATCGCGTGTATCTACGGAGTGCAATCTTGCATCGGAGGCAGAGGTGGGTGTTGCTATTCGAGGGTGAATGTGTGGATCAAACCGACTGGCTTTTCCGCCCGTCTGTATACATGTACTACACGCGTCGTCCAACGCAGCTTACGACGTTGAGCAATGATATAAGGTTATCCGGTCCCTACGACACGCAGCTCGCTGTACGCTGCTCGCTGCTCTGTGATTGTAATCTTCAAGGTTTCAAAAACAACCAATCTAGCTTCTCTTCGATAAACAATATGCATCTGGTCACTCCTTTGTCCATCATCATGGCTCTGGCAAGCCCCCTCTTTACCACGGCCAAGACCGTCGTCATCCGATCCACCGCCGGAGCCCCGTTCTTTGACCCTACGAACACCACCGCCGATGTTGGAGATGTTATTGAGTTCCACTTCAAGGCCCACAACCGAAGCATAGTCATGGGCGATTACAACAGGCCATGCGAGCCGGCTGCCACCGGAGGCTTTTACTCGGGCTTCTTCGTAGAAGAAGACTCCACCGCAGAAAACGTAAGGGGAAACTACCCCCCTCGCTGCCAACTGCTTGATACTGGGAAATAATGGCTGACATCGATCCCTTTCTCACCCACTACAGTCCACAGTCTTCCGAGTCACCGTGAACGACACGAACGCCATCGTCTACTACTGCTCGCAGAACGGCCCAGACTTCGGGAACCATTGCAAAGATCATGGCATGGCAGGTGTGATCAATGAGCCTGACCTATCCAAGCTCCAGGATTATCGGGATGCGGCGGCCAAGGTGAACGTCAGCGTCACGCCCGACTCCGAGCCCTTTGGGGGTGTCTTTGCCACGAACCCAGACGCTGCTGCCACGAGTGGTACCGCCTCGGGGAGCTCGCCGTCTTCAACATCGACAAATGCGGCGGATGGGGGCCGGAACAGTATATCTACTCGATATTTCGGGTTTACGCTTGCAATTTGCGCCCTGTTTCTCACCTTGTGAGAGGATCAAAACAATGTAATTAGTATTAAATGCGCCGTTTGAGCATATGGATTCTGACATCTGGAAGCATTCACTTGGTAAGGATTGGAGAAATGCGATTCGCGGCTGCCAGCAAGCGTGTATTCAATGTGGTTAACCAAATACTGTACACAAATCATTTAGACATACGAAGCGTCACAAAAAAAAACCCATCATAACTTGACTCGCTCTCACGCTCACTCCGACTCACATTTGCATGGGCAGAAGGGCCTAAAGTGACACAAAGGAAACTTCGATTGCTACCTGAGTTGGATCTGTGATCCATAGATGTGACCAGCAGCACAATACAGGCGTAGAGTATCGTCTCCCCACTCAAGATATTCAGGCACGTTGAGGTATATCTGGCCCTGCCCCGAGCCCCCATTTGCGAACTCCGATCTTGTCAATGTCAAGATTGTAAAAATTTATAGCATTTTAAAAAAAAAAAACAGTGAGGAACAAGCCGCCAAGGACTTACAATAAATGGAGAAGCAAGACGATAATTTGATTGTCCTTGATCTAGTGTCAAATTCAGAGCCTTCCACTCCATTATTGTAGTCCAACAAGTTGGTTGAAAGTAAAATTTCTCAATCTTTCCGAGGCTAGGGCTGCTTGATTTGCCGTCGCCATTGCCTTTGCCACAGCAGCAGCCTTTTTCGATGACCTTGTACCTCCACCCGACCTTGGAGTAGATGTCCTCCTGTTACCTGCGGCTGTCCGAGGTGCCGGTGTTTGTGACGCGCCGTTATCAGACGTCGGCGCGTTACTTGTTTGTTGCTCCGGCGTAGCTGGTTGTTGCGTGCTCGCATCAGACGTCACGGTCGTCGCGTTATTCGTGGTGTCCTCGGGTGCCGCTGGTTGTCGCGTGCTCTCATTAGCCTTCCTCTCGTTAGTTGTGGGTGCCGTGGGTGTTGATAGTAGCCGCGCAGGTGGCAGCGTAGCCTCATCTGCTGGGCATGATTGGGACTTACCGCATGCGCCTCCAGCGGCTTGTTCCTCTTCGTCGTCTGCGCCGTTTGGCTGCGAGCCCGCAATCGGTCTTTGTGCAGGGGGGACACGAGGCGGCACGTTGTCCAGCCTTCCAGTTGCTGGATCGTAGACAAAGCCGTGGATCTTGATTCTGTTCGGGGGATCACTTGCGCGGATCGCCGGATGGTTTTGGACATACCACCAGTCTGCGCGGACGGCAGCGTAGGGGCACTCATACTCATGGAAGGGCAAGTCGACAATCGAAGAAGCACCAGGGCATGCAATAGAGCGGGGGTATATCTGCTGGAGGATTGGTGTGCCGATCGCGTCGTGTAGTTGCCCTGACAAGACGCTATCCCTGGGCTTGATGATGAAGACCTCGTCTACTCCATAGAAATGCGTGGAAACGACAATGTCGCGAAGGGCAGCTTTCGCACTGCCCCCAGCGTTGCGAATGACATGGGCATCGCCAGGTTGGATTCCAAAGGCGGCCGCAGGATCGATACGGGCGTCCATGCACGTAACTACACAGAGGAAGAAAGAAAAGTCAGCTTATGCCTTGCGGTCTTGGGCCGGCGAGGCTGAGAAATGCAATATGAAGTGTCTGGCAGAAGCGCACTGATGAGATATTTTTTGGTGGGATGGCGCCCAAGTTGCGCTGTTGCCGCTGGGCGCTGGGCAGCATACTGGTTGTTGGCTGCCAGCATGGCAGTGCGGTTTGGGGTGGTCTGTGTCAGCGAAGACATGATGGGGCCGGGCGGGTTGTCGACTCTGCGCACAAGTGTCATTTAATGATTGCGGATGTTTTGGGCGCTCAGGAATGCGATCAGGCTTGGAAGCGTCGTTCCATAAACAGGAAGTCGCTCAGTCTTAGTAGTTGAGTTGTTTCGGTTGCAGAAAGGAGACACGGCACCTCTGGTCTTTGTTAGGACATGGTTTCCCAAAACAAATGTACGCATCCGGGCTGCCTCTCAAAGAGGACCTGTGGTTTGTGAATCCGATTTCAATGCCCAAGCCAAGCAAAGGGAGGTGAAAATCAAGCACACACCAGTACACTATAGACGTCGAATCTGTTGTTACGCATTCGCGTACAACGTAATAGTTGGACACTTTGACTCGAGTACTTCAAGTTACATACCCACATGACATGCCCCTACATCGGCTGATGTCTTTAATCGGATATGCGGGAAGCAAAACTTGCTCGGCTGCTTAAGCTCTTCGAAAGTGCCCGCATTTACTTTCTTATAGGAAGAGTAAAAAATTCAAGAATGATTGCCTTGTATTATGAAAACATCGGTATAGCAATCTTATATAGATAAGCTGCACGGCCGACCACACCAAGTTTAATATTACTATTAGTTAGGCTAGGGTGCGTATATATAAAAGAAAATAATAGGCAAAAATAACTTAATTAATTAAATTCTTAATTATTATTAAGTTAAAGCTATTACTAAAAGAGTAATAGCTATAAGCTAATTTATAAGAAGCGTTTTAGCCGGATTATTTATTAAGCTAAATAAGCTTTATTAATAAGGCTTAATTATAGCTAACTATTATTATTTCTATATTAATAGTTTTCTAATTTAGCTATAATCGAGCTATTATTAAATAGCTTAAAGATAGCCTTTTTTTTAAATTAATATAATAAATTATATAACCTTATTTATTAATTATCTATTTAATTTATTACACTTAATATAGCTCTTTATTTAAACTATTAATTTATTTATATTAATTAAGCGTTTTAGCGCTTTATTTAATAAAGCTTTTATTATAACGTTTATAAGGTTATTATTATTATTAATTTATTTAACCTTATAAATCTTTTATTATTTATATATTTAATATAAGGCTATAATATTAATTATTAACCGTTTTTTTTATTATACCTAGCTTAATAAAATACTTATATAATAAATAAAAATTTATATAAATAATAAGGGAAATTAGGGGAAGGTTTAATTAATTAATAATTAGCTATATTATCGATAAAAATATTATACTAATATTAAAGCTGCCGGCTATATTATAAATCTTTAATATTAATACGCTTTTAATAACTTATTAATATTTTATAAAAGATTAATAAAATATATTATTATATATCTTATATTATAAAAGGTTAATATTTTTCTTTTTATTAATAATAATTATTATATAACCGATTTATAAGCTAAAGTTTTAATTATTAATAAAATATTTATTTATAAAAATTATTAGGGTTATTATTATTAAGTTAATTAAAATATATTATAGCCCTTATTTTAAGTTAGCCTTTTACTATTTTAATTATTTATTAAATTTATTATAATTATTATAGTTTAATTTTTAAGCTTATATTATAACGGAAAGGTTAAAAGCGGCTTTTAGCTAATAAATTAATATAATATAAGCTTTATAAGCTTATTAATAAAGATATTACTAAAGGTAATTATTAAAGTTTATATTAATCGGCTTAAGCTTAATATCTTAACCCTTTTACTTTATTTTAATAGCGCTATTAAAGGCTATTATTAATTTATAACTATTAAAGTTTAATAGCTATATAGGAAAAAGTATAATTTTCGGCTTATATTTAATTTTTACCTTTTAAATCTTTTTTTTTAATAGCTAAAAATAATAAGCTTATAATAATAAAGGTATTATTAATTTATATTCCAATTAACTTAAATAAGTTTTTTTTATTACTTATAATTAAAAGATATAAGTTATAATTAAAAATTATTATTTTTAATTTCTTATAATAATACTTATAATATATTATTTATTAATATATATCTATTTTAGCAATATTATAAAATAGCTTAATTAATTATATAATTATTTTTTTAAAATATTTTATTTTTAATTCTTTTAATAGCTAAGCTAAAACTATTTATAATAATTTACTTTTTAACTATAAATAAGCTTATATAATATTATATAGCTTAAAAGTCTTCTCTTTTATAAAGAGAAAGGCTATAATAGTAATAATTAATTATTAGCTAACCTGCTAAATTATTAATAATTAAATTAAAATAAACTTTTTCTTATTATTATTATAGCTTTAAATTATAAGTTTTAATTTCTTATATAGCTATTTAGCTTTATTTTTAATCTTATAAATTATTTAAGCTTTAAATAATTAAGTTTTATTATAAAGATTATAATTAAAATATTTAAATTAAAAAATATTATAAATAATTAAATTATTAATTTTTTAATTTTTTAATTTTTTAGATAAGCTGCTATTAATTATAATTATACCTTTACGCTAAAGCTTAAAAAATAAGGTATAATTATTCTTTTCTTTTTAAGTTATTAAGGCTTTAATAATAAAAGGTTACTTTTTAAGCCGTTTTTATTTTTATAATAGTTATTAGTAATTAATTATAATAATAGCTTTTTAATTAAAAAAAGATTTTAATATTATTATAATAATTATATTTTTATAAGGCCGTTACCGCTTTTATTAATATCGGCTTTATTATAAGTAATCTCGTTACTTTTAATAATAAGCCTTTTTAAAAGTGCTAGCTATATATTCTTATTATATAGATATAGATATATATAAGTTAATTTAAACTTTATAAAGCTATTTAAAAGGTTTAAAATAAAGTTATAGCTATTAATAGTAATTAATTTAAATAAGCTTTATTAGCCGCTTTTTTTATATTATATTTAAACTTTATTTTAAAATAAAAGGGTTAATATATTAATTATATTAAAGCTATTTTTTATATAAATCGCTTTATTAATTTAATATTTTATAAAAATTTTTTAAAAGATTTTTATTACTTTCCTTATAACTTTTACTTATTTTTATATAAATAATATAAATAATAAATTTATTAATATTTATAAGTAAGCGCTAAATATTAATAATATTAGGATAAAGCTATTAGGGCTAGAAATATTATTTATAGCTTTAATTATTATTTATAAAATCGCTTTAAAGTTATAATAATTTAATAATTTAATAAAAAAAATCTTATATATATAGTAGAAAAGTTTATAATATCTTTTAATTTTCTTAATTAATTAATAAGCTTTTATAAAAATCTATTTATAGCTTATTTTTATTAATCTTACTTTATTATAAAATTTAGCTAATATAAAATTTATTTTAATATTATAAAAAATTTATTTTAAAAAACTAATATATATATTAACTTATATTTAATATAAGGCTTTCTATATATTCCTTATAAAAAAAAAGGTAAAAAATTTAACTATTTAAAAAAAGGTTATTATATTAATTATATATAAAATAAATTTTAAATTTAAATATATTATATTTATAATTAACTTATAATTAAAGTTATAATTATTTTTTAATATAAGTTTAAACCTTTTAAGTATTAAATTATAAAGTTAATAATAATAATAAAACTTATTTCTTATAATTAATATAAATATATCGAAATTATAGCTTAAATCTTATAAAAGCTAAGCTAATTAATTTATTAATAAATAATTAAAATAGCGATATAAATAATATAACTTAATTTTTATAAAAAAGATATTAACTTTTTATTTTAAAATAAAAAACTATAAATAACTTTATTTATATATAATAAGATATACCTTTTTATAGCTATCTTTATTATATTATATTATTTTATTAATAATATTTTAAAAATAAATATTTAATTTATTTATATTTTAAATATAAAGAAAAAAGGGTA
>JALPVH010000259.1:0-83810 GCA_023242295.1 Diaporthe ilicicola
GGTAAAAAATTAATTATATTCTATTATTAATACTTTTAAAGCTTTTATATTAAATAAAATACTTTAAAATTATATTCTTAAATATTTATCTTTTAATATAAATTAATTTATTAAAATATTAATTATATAGTTATAATAAATATTATTATCTATTAACTAATATATAAATACGTTATTAGTTAAAAAATTAACCTTTTTTTTATTATAATAATTATTATTTAATTCCTTAATATTTTTTTAATTTTCTTTATTATCTTTTTCCTTCTTTTTATTATTAATCCTATATCCTTTAAAATTAATTAAAAATATAATAAAGTTTTTAATCTTATAACCGTTATATTTATATTAAGTTAAGTAATTTTATTTTATTAATTATTATTCTTTTATAAAATATTTTATTAACTAATATCCTTTCTTTTTATAAATAAAATATTTCTTTTTTTATTATTATTTATTATTATATTTTTTATAGCTAAAACTAAAAACTTATTATTAATATTTATATTTACCTTATTAAATTAAAAATAATAATTATTCTTTTTTATTTTAATTATTATATTAGCAGTTAATATAATATTAGTTTTAAATATAAATGCTAATAGTTTAATTAAGTTATATTTTAATTATTAATTTAAGGTTTATAAATAATTTTTTATAAAGTTAAGCCGGTTTAAATAATATTATCTTTAATTCTTATATATTATAATATACTTTAATAATAGTTATATAAAGGTTATCTTTCTTAATATATTTAAGGCCGAAAGCTTATTAATAAAGTTATAATTTATTAAATATAATTTAAAGAACTTTATATAAGTTTTTATTAAAATTTTATTATTTAACTTAATTAAATATTATTATTATTTAATTTATATAGTAATAATAATAGTTAACCTTTATATCGAAATAGGTTTTAATTTTTATATAAGCTATTATAAATATATTAATTTTATTTATATAATAAAGGTAGTAATATTCTATATAGTTTTTAAGTATTTAAGAAAATATTATATAGAATTAATTCGAATAAATTTTAATATAAAAATAGATATTAAAAAATATCTTTATTTTATTATCTAATAAATTATATAGGTTTTTAATATACTTTTATTCTCGCTTAAAGGTTTTAATAAACTATATTAATTTAATAGGGTTAAGCTATTAATTCTTTATATATTAAAAGGGTAGATATATATATAGGTTATATTTAAATATAGATAGTTATATTAAGTATTAATTAAATTATTATAGTTATATTAAATATAATAAGTTTTATTAATTTTAATTAAATTAAAATAATATTAATATTTTAATTAATAGCTATAAGATATTAAGCTATAATAAAGATTATTTAATAAGTAAAGTTAAAGATAAATTATTATTTATAAGGTTAGGTAATAATAATATATCCGGTAATATAAAAGGTTTAAATAATTTAAAAGGTTTAAAAGAATTTAATATATTTTTAGTAATAAGGGGTAGTTAAAGTTAATATAAAAGTTTATTATAAACCTTATTTATCTTTAATTTAAAAAAAAAGGTAATATTATAAAGTTTATTTATATTTTAAGATAACCTATCTTCCGTTTATATTAATTAATATAATTATAATATTATAAGTAAATTATTCTATCTTATATATACGGCTTTTATATATAGGAAAATTTTTAATATTTATTAATAGGATATTAGTAATTTAATAAATATTTTTTATATTTATTAACTATAATTTTTTTAATATATATAAAATAAGTTATTATTAAAAAGTACTTATTAAGTATAGCTTAAAAGTATATTAGCTAAGTATATAATAAAGTATACTATTAATTTATTTTTATTAAATAGTATAAATTATAGTTTAGTATTAATAAGTCCTTTATATATTAAATTTAAAAAAGTAGTTTTAAATAAATCTTTTAATTTATAGCCTTTTATAAAGTTTAAGTTATCCTAATATTTTAATATATTGCTAGCTATATTTAATTAAATAAATATTATTTCTTAATATTTAAGTTAATATTTATATAATCTCCTTATTTTAAAGTAAAATATTAAATAGTAATAACGCTTATTTAAGTTTATATTTTATTAGGAAATAGGTTTATAAAATAATAATAGATTAATATAAAAATAATAAAGTTTAATTTATTAAGTATTTAAAAGTAATAGTAGTTATATAAATCGATATAGAAATAATTTAATCGATATAAGAAGGTTTATATATTATTTTATTAAATATTAGGTAAAAACGATAGTTATATCTTAATAATTAAATTAATAAAATAGAAGTTAATAGTAATATATAGGTTAATAGTTTATTAATAGTTTATATAAAGAAAATATTAGTAGCTTAAGTAATAATAGATAAAGTTATTAATATATAATTATATAACTATTTCTTTTAAATTTAAAGGTTTTAAGGTTTTAAGGGGATTTTTAAGTATATATAATATATATCTTATAATATCTTTAATAAATATATAACCTTAAGTTATAAGAAAGGTTAAGAATTAATTTAATTTTTATAAAAGTTATTTAAAAAGTTTAATTTTTAAAAAGGCTTATTATAATAACTTTTATTATATAGCATATAGCTATATAACGAGATATATAGTATAGAAAATCGTTATAAGGTATATCTTTTTTACTTTATAAATTTATAGTTTAATAATTATTAATTAATATTAGTAAGGCTTATAATATATATATATAGTAATAGTAAAATAGGTTAGATTTTAGGTTATTATTAACTAAAATTTATTATAGTAGGGCTAGCTAATAATAAACCTTAAGAGGCCTATTATATTATATGCTAGTCCTCCAATATAACTGCTAACAGTTATATAAGTCTGATCCGCTGTGGTGTGCAAATCGAGCGAGATCTTGGGTGACACCTGCTGGTGGTGGTATAGGAGCAAAGATAGGTTGTGCACGATTCCGTCGATTAAGTTCTTCCAGGGCCGAGCGGATAAGTGGTATCTTTAAGAGTCTGTCCCAAAATTTAGGTGGATAGTGCCAGGAGCTGTGATAGTTGATGGCGAGCAGATTGTTAATCCCTGCTGGAGAATTTATCAGGTGTTATCTGGCCTTAATATAGTGTTTTAGGTGAATGCCTATCTGGTAAAGACGGACTTCTATTTCGAGCTATTTAATAACTATCTTGCAATTTATATATGTTTGTTGTTTCTTATAGTTCTGTGGTATTGCCATAAAGGGCTGTTTTAGTTAGGAGAGTGAGAACTCGGAATGATAAAGAAGGGTTCTTGGCTGTCTTTAAGTGGGTATTATATTCTTTAAGCTGGTGCCACCCAGCTGGTACACTTCCTTTGAGCTAACACAGCATGCTTTAAACCAGTACACATTCTTTAAGCTAATGTCAAATTCTTTAAAGAGCTAATAGAAGGCAATCGAGTCAACCTACATTCACGGGAAGATTAAAAAGAGCGCTAGGGGTTTATTGCCTCTACTGGTGGGTATCTGAGATTGTATAATCGGGTAATAGGACCCGATGTCTACCTATGGATATCTACGGGTGGGTGGTTCCCGGGCCTACTTAAGCCTGAGTTGCTGTATATGGCCTGCTAGTCACCATATGGCACAACGGCTCATCCCTTACGTTTTAAAGGTCCTGGCTTTGACTGGCATACTTATAACCCCATTTGCAAATATAGCGCCGAGCTGAGGCATCCAGATTTTAATAATAAGCCAAATTCACTCTGTGCATTGATTTCAGTAGTACTGCACTATTGCTGCGTGACGTGTTTTCAGTCCCCAAAACTGTGCCCGTAATTTATATGCATATCACAATTGCTTTCATGTTAAAAGTCACCGTGTAGAAGTGATTTGCAATTTTTAAAGCATCACAGGGCCACATCACTACAGTACTGTTCATCGTGACAAACATGCAGACCACTACTGAACCACCTAGATATGAGTATCTGATGTCGGTCTACACGCATAATTGTGAAGTCACTATGCTGTGAATTTCCCATATAAAGCCCTTTCTTTTGCCCTCTGGGATTATTTCTTGCTGGGTCAAATCACAACACACCACGCAGCACCGCAAACACAATACAACCAACACAATCCCACTGCGAATTGCCCAATAAAATCCAACATCTTACAACTCAAGCCAGATCAAGAAGAATTCTTGCTGCATCCTGGTATCATGCCTCGAAACCAAGCACGTCTATTCCCCCTTCCGTTCCAGCGCCCACGTTTTCAAATTGATGAAAGGGTCTACGTGGAGATTGATAAAGAATGGTACAAGGGCATAGTCAGAAACAAGAACTTGTTGCATATCCCTTTCCTCTATCATGTCGAGATCACGGAAGTACTGGTCGTCGCTGAAGCGTAAGTTGCCTTCGCAGCCCTGTTTGATATCAGGAAGCCTGACCGTTGCCCCACAGGCGGGATTTCTGGGGAAAAGTTTCGTACCAAAAGCGATGGGCCGGTACTGGCGGTCAGGGAAGGCACTGGCTTGAGGAGAGCGTCTTGAGAAAAATCACAATGAGCTTAGCACCAAACATGCCTAGGTAGCCCAGCACCAAGGTCTCAGGGGGGCCGTGATAGAGAAAATGAGGCGATATGTATGGACTGTGCCGATCTTCCCCTGCTGCATCACGTGCTACGTGTGTGTCCAAGCACATTTTTGGAAAACGGCAGACCTTCGTTTTCAACTGAGCCGAACCTCTCGGAGTTCATTTGTCCATTCTGATTCCAGCCATCTCGAACATATCGTTGGCACTTGTAGGTTTTTCATTGAAATGCAGTACAACAAAAGTTCGTCTCAAATTACACAATCGTTCCAAGGTACACATGTAACTCCAATAATCCATACAACAGCCAAAACAATCCCTCACTTCGTCCACTCCACGATCTTGGTAATGATCCGATGGCGATAAGTCCAGCTCCTCGCCCTCTTCCCGAAGAGGTACATGGGGATGGTGGTGAGCACGACGGCGACGGTGATGCCGCCGATGACGAAGAAGCAGTTCCGCACCCCCTGGACCATGATCCAGTCGTTGGCGTAGAAGGTCAGGCCAAAGGCGAACATGTTCTTGACAAAGTTCATGATGGCAAAGGCCTCGGCGGCCTGCTCGCGGTGGCAGTCGACGACGTACGTCACGACGCCCGTCGTGCCCAGCTGCACGCCGAGGTTGATGAGGCCCAGGCACACGATGACGGGCACGGGCCAGGGGTCCTGCGCGTAGAGCGACTGGCCCCAGGAGAAGAAGCCGACGGCCGTGAAGCCCAGGTAGGTGGTCATGATGGGCAGGCGGAACTCGGGCTCTGGGGCAGGGTGTTAGTGGGATGCGGGATAGGTGTCACGGCTGATGAGGAGACTCACCGAATATGCCCTTGTTCTTCTTGGACATAAACGTCGCGAGGCCGTCGATCAGCGGTCCGGCCAGGGCTGTAGCCAGCAAGGTGGCGACGAAAGAAGACAAATTCGAGGCGCCGACGGCCGTGATGGAGAAGTTGTAGGGCGGCGCCGAGAAGATCTGGGACAGAGTGATGGAGATGAGCACCAGCCACGAGATGCACGTCGTGAACAGCAGCGTGGCCCAGCACACCATGGGCGAGCCCAGGAAGAAGAAAGGGCGGATGAGGGTCCGCCAGAACGACGTCTTGCCCCAGTACCCGTCGTAGGGGAGGAGCTCGCGCAGGAACGACTTCTTGGGCTCGCTGCTCAGCTCGGTGGTCGGGGTCGAGGCTGTCTTCTCCTCGCTGTGCTCGAAGTCCACCTTCTTGTCCAGCACCTGGCTGAACGACTTGTCCGTGGTGTCGATGTCGATGGTGCCGGACCGGTGGTATGCGGACTCGGGCATGAACAGCACGGTGAGTATGACCTGCACGACAAAGGCACCGCCCATTGCGTTGAGGCAGACGCGGTAAGATCCGTACTGGATGATGGACCCAGCTGTTGGTAATTATTCAGCCATCCTGCACGCACTCGATAGTTCATCAAGCACGTGGGTTCACTTACCGATCGGGGAGGCTAGGTTAATCCCACCCAGCACGCCAAGATTGAACACAGCAGACTGGAACCCGCGCTCGTGCACAAACCAGATATCCGCGATGGAGGCCGGGACCAAAGCTTCCATGGGCGCCATCGCAAAACCCTGGACCGCTCGTGCGGCGGCCAGGGACCCGAAGGACTTGGACGCGGCAGCCCAGAAGCAGGTGACCATGAGCAGGACAGATGTCACGATGTATACCGGCCGCTTCCCGAACTTCACGGCCAGGGTGTTGCAGATCAGACTGGACACGGCGATGGCAGCGATACAGGAGCCCTGAAGGCCGATGGAGAATTGCTGCAATGGGATGTCGAACTGCTCAGCAAGGGGCGCCAGAGCGGCCGTGAGCAAAGGACCGACAGCTATTTTTCCCATCGCGTTAGCGACGCGCCAAGATAAACGAGTGGGCAGTGGGGGGGGGGGGAGAATGAGGATTTCGTCTGAGTGCAGCATGGGACGAGTCGACATGGGCGACGTACCTCCTACGCACCCACAGCCGTAGGCGATGGCGACGGTGAACATCCTTTTCTTCCATTTCGGCCAGTTGTAGGGGTCGTTGGGCGAGTCCGAAGGCTGCGGGACGAGCACGATGGTGCCGGTCGGGTCATGCTTCAGGAAGTTGGAATCGACGCCTGCTGGCTCCTCGAGACCGACATGGCCCAGCTCGTTCAACGGCGACGTCCCGGGGACGTGCTCCAGGTGGCGGTCCTCGAGTATCCCCAGGGGCATTTTATCTTCTTCTTTGTTCTCGCTTCTTCAGGGAGCGTCTGCTGGGTATAACAGGATTGAACAAAAAAAGATGAAGACGCACACTCTGGCTCGAGCAGGTCGTCAGAACAGCACGGCTGTTTTCTCTGGGCCGGGTCCCAGGTTATATCCCGAGAGATCAAACCCACCACGCGGGCACTTCAATCTTGGAACAGGCCCCTGCGGGCAGGTGTCACCCCTTGTTCCAGCGCCGGCCTATTATACACCAGGTGTGTGTAAGCGATTCTCAAGCAAGAAGTGCAGGCATGCCAGCCCCATTTTAGCCAAAGTCAAGCAGATCTAAGCATTTAGGGTGCGGGGGAGGGCTGGGGTGGCCTGGGGGGTGGTGGATTCTGGGGTAGGAGGGCATGAACCATGCATACCCATCCGCCGCGGGACAACGTTCTTTTCGCTGGTTCCGCGATATCGCTTCGCCGGGATGGTGTGCTGCGTGAATTCGGTGGTAGCTACTCAATCTCGAGTCATGTATTTGATACGCCCCAGGTCCCTCGTACACCGGCCTGGCTGGCCAGCGAACCGACATCTGGACAGACTGCTGAGTCCGAGGTGCTCCTCGCACCGAGCACCCAATCGGGCCCTGAGCTTGTTCACTCACCATTCAGTCGGGGCCCGTCTAGAGTATATATAGTCTCATCTATTCATCTATCCATCAGCGCTAAGACGCTGACAACTGAACCAAATACATAGGGATGGTGACATTAGGGGAGAGGGGCTTGAGTATTGACCCGCTGCAGTCATTGTTCCACGAACCTACGCAAGTGGTAGGTAAGACTTGATTATCTGAAGCAAAGTATCTCAAAGTATCTCTCAAGCATCTATTTGCCTTATGTCTATCAATATGCATAGTCAAGCATACCCTAAGCTCCGAAACCTCTCCAGGTTCTTCTTGCTATCCTCGTCAACATAATCATGCGGTGGACGGAGGGTAGCGTTCTCTCCGTGAATCTCGGCTAACTCGCCACTCAAAGTTGGATCATCAATGAACTTTGTGACGCCCTTGATCAGCGTTGACATTGGTGTGATTATCATGCCCTCGAACAGTGCTTTGCTCGGTGCAATGTTCGTTACTAGAGCAGTACTGTCAGCTGTGGAACGTCACGCAGGAGAGAAGGTGTAACTGACCTAGGACTGCAGGCGCCAATCCATTGATCTGAATCTTGTGGCGCTCCAACACCGGCGCAGTCGAGCGAACAAGCCCTATCACGCCTGCCTTTGCGGCTGCATAGAGCGGCGATACTGGGAAGGGATATAGACCGGCGTTGGAAGCTGTGCAGATTATCGAGCCTTGAGAAGGGCCTGTCGACTGGTTCTTGCTCATGTAGTGTGTGGCAAGTTTCACGGCTACATCGGAGCTCAGCTACATTGATGCAAACCGGGGCATGCGAGACAGGAAACTCACTGTAGATGACGCCATAAAGGTCTACGTCCATGATCTTTAAATTGGGCTCCTTAGGCTCATCATCTTCGATGCTCGCCATGGCACTCGCCCCTTGTTCGGATATCCCAGCATTTGCCATGACGATGTCGATCCGCCCGAACTCGTTGAACACATCTTTGAATGCCTTCGTCTGGCCCTGCCAGGACGAAACATCACACTCCTTGAAAATGACTTTGGCTTGTGGGCTCTTCTCCGAGACGCTCGAGACGACCTGCTTTCCGACCTCGAGATTTACGTCGAAGACCGCCACGTTGTTTCCCTTGGACGCAAAGTGCTCCACCATAGCCAGGCCGATGCCGCTGGCGCCGCCTGTCACAATGACGGTCTTTTGAGCATGACCATTGACCGCTTCGTTGTCCATCATAGGTATGGTACGGCGCTCAAATTCTGGGTGAGGATTGGAGAGCTTGTTGTCAAGTGGCGACCTGACGAACAACTTGGATTTGGCTCATATCGAACTGATCTGCTGGCGTGCGTGCTGCAGGGGAACTCGCGGGGCTTGGTGGCTATTGTGGACCTAGGGCCTCTCTCTCCTCTTTCCAACAAATATAGTTGACCCGGTCTCCACACGAACGACACCGAGCTGCCGATCCCGCCGGTTTGGGTGCCGAGACTTTGGGGGGTTTGGCTTTCAATGCTTGGGACGTCAGGAGGACAAACCCCGCAGCCACATATGCCCCCGACTTGTTTAGTATCGTTCGGGTGCGGGTATAGTGTCCCCTCGGTCGACAAATGATCAACCGAGACGCCTAGTTCTTTCTACAAGCTCGCACGCTTGGTGACTGAAACAAGAAGAAATTCCATCTCATCACCCAAACGAAGCCTCTTCGTCGTTGCTAAACTTTACACCCACACACCAAATCATAGTTGTGAATACACTCCCCCTAAATCCTGCGATGGCCGAGATACTTTTTTCCGAGGATAATGCCAAGACATTAAAAGGCAGGGTTGTTGTGTTGACAGGTGCGACTTTTCCATCCATCATCCTCCACCTAACTTCCTGAGGGATCTTGACTTCTGACATCCTGCAAGGCGGCGCGCAAGGCATTGGTGCAGCAGCCGTGTCTCTGTTTCACAGCCATGGCGCCCACGTCTATTTCGGCGACTGGGACGATGCAAAAGGCAAGGCAGTCCAGCAGGAGCTGCAGTCGCAGAAGACAGGCGGCTCGGTGCATTTCCAGAAACTCGACGTCCGGAATCACGACTCACAGCTTGCTCTCTTCGACACTCCGTTCAAGGATCACGGCCATGTGGACGTTGCCGTGTCCTGTGCCGCCGTAAAGGAGCCAGGCGGGTGGTTTGAGCCAGAGAATTTGGACTTGGCAACTGTCCGGCGTGTGAGTGGCTAAGTCTCTGAAGCAGTGGACAACCGCATGTTGATTTTTGTTCTCCAGGAGCCCGTGCCACTGAAAGACCACATTGACATAAATTTGGTTAGTGTTTTGTCGTTTTGCCGGATCGCTCTGGCGTATATGAGGGCCAGTCATCCTCCAGACCAGGGCAAAGACTTCTCAAAATCCATCGTCCTGGTCTCATCCATAGCTGGCATTACCGAGGCGCCTGGGCTCTTCTCCTACTCAACTTCAAAGCACGGTGTGATAGGCCTGATGAGAGCCCTCCGCCCTTGGGCACCCCCGACATACGGCGTGAGGGTGAACGCGCTGTGTCCCTGGGCCACGGATACTCAACTACTCGGCGTCAAAGAGATGTGGGTAAAAGAGAAAATGCCTTTGAATACCCCGAACGATGTCGGAAAGATTATTCTTCAATGCTCGTCTGATTCAACACTGAATGGGAAGGCGGTTTTCATCACTGGTGGGAGGTTCTTCGACACGGAGGAAGGAATTGATAGGACACTACCGCAGTGGATGGGTGAGCAGAACGCAAAAGAGTTCCTTAAGGGTCAAGAGCTCCTCGGACTGGTAAGTTCTCCATCGAAAATGCAACGATAATGATTCAGTACTAAGACATTACGGCACTACAGGGGGATGGCTGGACAGATTAAAGGTCCAACAATACTGAGCGGTGGAAGATCGCTATCCTAATCTTGTTTCCAAACAAAACCTCACATTTGTAAATAGGACTCAACATTTAAAGTGCTATCGAGAAAGTTTCAGTCTCATATCGCTTATACCACCTACGATCCCAACGGCCCAGACACAGACGTAGCCCTGCAATGGGACCACCTCCTCCTCAGATGCCCGGCGACCAACACAGTCCGTCTTTGACAGAAGATGGGCCTTGCGACGCTCGGAGTCCGTCACGCTCCGCTTCATGTACTACGGAAATTTCACCAATATCTCACCTCGGCCTTGGATGAGGGCTTATCACGGATCTGAGCTGCCTATCCTGATGGGCACGCACCCGAACTTGTGTGGGAGTAGCACTACTGAGGAGTATGCGACCAGCCGTGCGTTCCAGGACGCATACGTGGCTTTCGCGAGCGACCCTGAGAACGGCCTTGTAGGGAGGGCTGGAAGCAGCATGCGACTCAGCCAGAGTTGGCCCACCCAGCATTTCGGTTGGCCCACCCAGCTCTTTGCCTCCGCCCACCCAGTATAAGGTTTTCTATACAAAATACTATTGCAGCTAAAGTACCTTTTTTCCTCTCCAAAACTCTATATACTTCTAAAATACTTCAATTATAGCCGGCGCCTTCCCAAAGTAGCTATCCATTACACTCGGATTAATCTATTCCCATTAAAATAGAAATGAAATTAATTAAATCTATTCTATTAGAATTAAAAACAAAGTTAATCTATTTAACTAAAGCGTTTAATAAATTTAATTTAATTAATTTAAATAAAAAAGTATTAAATATTTAATAGTTTAATTAATATTAATTATATATATTAAAGTTATCCCCCGTTATAATGGAATATACGCTTATTTAAGCATATAGCTAAATTAATATTAGCATTTAAATAAGCGTATATTTTATTATAATAAGGATAAAATATTAGGTATAATTTTAATATTTACTTAAAGGGCTATAACTATAATTATAATTATAATTATATAGACTATTTAGCTTATTTAAATTCTGTCTCTTAGAGCTAGGAATATAGTAAGTAAGGGGAAGGAAGCTGCAGTTTAGTTAAGGCTATAGCTCCCCCTTCCTTAATAAACCTCAGTTTGCTTTATACTTAAGCTTCCGCAAGTAACTTTATATAGTAAGAAGCATTTACTGCACTATTAAATACCTCCCGGGAGGTTCTATAGGCGCCTAACAGGAAAAAACCTGTAAATATAGGGAAAAAACCTTATTAGCTAAAGGGATATAATAACTAATAGTAATAAGTATATAATTATAAAAAATTAGTTAGGGGGTAAATAGTCTCGCCCTTTAGCGCTAAAGGGGCGTATTAAAGAAAGGGCAGGTTAAAAAGGAGATATTAACGGGATTTAAACCTATACCTTTTATATTGCTAGTATAGAAGGGTACCCTAACGCTTAACTAATATGCCACGGTGCCTAATTACGATTATATTATAATAATAGTATTAATATTAATAATACCTTTTTTACTTCTCTTTTTATATAACCCTTATATATATTAAAATAGGGAGTTAAGTATAATTACTTTTATTTATTTATTTACCTAATTTAATATATAGTTATATAGAAATTATAGCTTTTATAATATTAATTAAAGTATATAAGTTAAACCTTTCCTAATATATATATATAAATATATAGCCTTAATTATTTTTATTATTAATTTAGCTATATATTTAATTAGGTATATTATAAGATTAATATTATTAATATATAAATAAAACGCTTAACTACTTAATAAGCAGTTTAAAATACTATTTTTTAAAATATAATAAGCCTTTTCTTAAGGTTAGCCTTTTAATAATACCGGTATTAAAAGGGTATAAAACCTTTTAATTATTTATTTTCTAATAATAAGCTTATTCTATTAAGTAAATATTTATAGCTTTTCGGTTTACCCTAATAACCTTATTATAGCTATAGTTTAGATTTTTAGTATTATTAAAATAACTTTATATTAAAAGTATATTAGCGGCTTTAAATTATAAATTAAATATATTATTAACCCGGCTTAAATAAGTCCTGGTTATAGTATTTCTATATATTATTATACTAACTATATATATAATCGAAAAAGCTTTAATTATTAATAGGCTATTAATATAGAATTTAATTTATTAGGTTTTATTTAACCGGTATATTTTTCTAGGGCTGCTTTAGCTATATCTACCGCTTTTATAGCTACTATATCTGCTTTTATTGCTATAATTATCCCCTTTTCCCTTTTTCCCTTTTCCCTTTTTCCCTTACTTTCTTTTTAATAAATAACTTTAAAGAAAATTAAAGATTTTCTTTAAAAAAGCTTAAAAGGTATTAATAGCTAAAGGGTTATTAATTTCTATTAAGTTTTTATACGGCTTATTAAGGTATATAATAAGGCTAAAAAGCGTATTAACGTTTTATAGGGTAATAAGCGTTAATAAAGTTTTATTATAAAGAATTTAAGTAATATTAAAATAAATAAATTTAAAGATAAGCTTTAAATTAATAATTTATTTAAATATAGTTTTTCCGAGAATACTTTTATATTAAATATATCTACTTTTATTATAAGCTTTTCCTTTTAAATCCTATTTATAAATATAGGTATAAGGGCTTTAAAGAAAAAAGAAAAGTTAAAGAATAAACCTTTAAAAAAGAAGTTTAATAATAAGATAAAGAACTTTTAATATAAGTATAGTTTAAAAGATTTATATTAAGCTATAATTTATCTTTCTTTTATACTTTAAGTCCGGCTTTCTTATTACCGGATATTAAGGGTATATAACGCTTACTTATATATCCCGATAGCTAAAGGGTTTCTATTAAATATAGTTTTAATTAAAAGCGGTGCTTAATATTTAATTAACGGTTATAATTCTAATTAAATATATTTATATATTAGTAAGGGGTAATAGTTAGAAAAGTATATAAGTTTAAACGTTTTTATATTATATAAACTTTTATAATAAGCTTATTTAAAAAAGTTATTTTTAAGCGGTTTATTAAGGGTTAATTATTATAAACTATTTATCTTATTTAAATTCTATCTCTTAAAGCTAGGAATATAGTAAGTGAGGGAAGGAAGCTAGTTAAGGCTATAGCTCCCCCTTCCTCTATAGACTTTAATTTACTTTATACTTAAGCTTCCGCAAATAACTTTATATAATAAGAAGCATTTACTGCGCCGTTAGGTACCTCCCGGAAGGCCCTATAGGCGCCTAATAGGGAAAAACCCGTAATGCGGGAAAAAAACCTTATTAGCTGGGATATAGTAATTAATAGTAATAGGTATATAATTATAGGGAATTAGTTAAGGGTAAATAGTCTCGCCCTTCGGTGCTAAAAGGGCACGCCGAAAGAAGGGCAGGTCTAGAGGCACTAGCGGGATTTAAACCCACACCCTTCGCATTACTAATATAAAAGGGTACCCTAACACTTAACTAATGCGCTACAGTGCCAGGGTTAATTATTATACTATTTTATTTATAAGATATATAAAGATTAAATTTTATTAAATATATTAGAAAATAATATTAAAATTAAATTATATATATACTTAATAAGATATATATTTAATTTATATATATACTTTATTAAATATATATAAGTTAAGGGTTAATAAAGTATTTTAAGTTAATATAAGTTATTAAATATATATAATTAACTTATTTATTTTATAACTTTATAAAAAAAAATTATAAATATAATATAATTTTTATTTTAAAATATTTTAAATTTTAAGATTTTAATAATATTATAAGAATTTATATATAATATTATTTTATTATTACTATAAATAAAGTGCTTTATAGCGGATATTTATATATAAATTTATATAGATTACTTAATATTTTTCGGATATATAACCGATTAATATAATAATACTTAAAATAAGTAATAGCTTAATAAAATTATTAATATATATATTTAATACGCTTAATATATATTATTATTTATTAATTATTTTATTTATTTAAGTTTCCTTATTAAGCTAGAATAATAGTAAATATCCGAGAAAGATAAGGTATAATATATCTTTTAAATTAATATAATAGGTTTTACTATATAAGACTTTTTATAGTAACTTATTAATCTGCTTTTATAAGCCTATCTATAGTTAAAAGCCGCTATTTTACGCTAATAGCTATAGCGTTAGGCCGCACCTAGTTTATTTATACCGGTGCTTTTAATAAGCTATTAGCCTTAATATAAACCGGTTTATTAAGGTTAAAGCTATTATAGGCTATAAGCAACCTAATCTAATGCCGTTAAGCATTATATAAAAGTACTATTACTATGTAACTTAGGCCTTTAAATATAAGTTGCTCGAAATAGGCGATGTTAAAAAGCCGCTATTGCCCTAATGTACTCTTATAGAATACGCATAGGTTTTAGCTCTGCTTAAATATATACCTATCTAGTAAAACCGAGCGATATAACCTTTTCTGTAAGACTACTCGAAAGCAATTATTTAGCCGAAACCGAGATAATAGTTAAGCTTAAACTAGCACTTATATACGCTTAAGACCCTATTAAGCGAGTTTATAGCTATAGTTAAAATAGATTATAGGTAAGGCCACTATATTCCATTATCTAGATATGTAGATTTAATAGCTTTACTATAAATAGCTATAGAAATAAACTTTAAATATAATAAGTAAATCTTTACTTAAATAAAAAGTTTTTTTATTAAGGTAAAAAAGCGTAAAGATAAGTAACCTTCCCTATCTAAATAAATAAATATATTTATTATTACTTTAGAGATATATAAAATTTATTTTAAAGAAATAAAGGAATTTATTACCTATAAAGTAATAATAAATAATAAGCTAAAGAAAGAACCGAAGGTTATAAATCTAATACGCTTTTTTAAAAAGGTTTACCTTTTATTTAAATAGATTAAAAAGATAAAGCCTAGTTATAGAAACGCAATACAGTTAAATAAAATTTAGTTTAAAAAATATATAATTATAGGTCTTTTAACCTTATACCCAGAAGGGATATTATTATTTATATATATTATTTCTTTTTAACTTAAGATTTCTAGCTATAGATTTTAATTATTTTTTTCTGCTTTTAATGTAAAAATCGAATTAATCTTTTTTAAACTAATATTTTTTAAAATTTAGCTAATATTAAACCTTTTATAAAATAACTTTTTATAAAACTTCTTTCTGGGTTATATTAGATTTTAATTAATAAAAAAAACTAAAGTTAAATTTAGAATTATAGCTATAATATCGAATTATTATTAAATTAAAAATAAAGATAGGTATATTATTATTATATATTTAAAAAATCTATAAATAAATTATATAGCTATATATAAGAAGGGCTATAAAATACGAAAAGCTACCTTTAGCTATATTATAAAATCTAAAATTTATTTAAAATAATATTTAAGCTTATTAAGATAGGTATTTAAAATTAATAGCTAGATAGGAATTATAATATTACTAAATATTTATAATTTAATATATATAATAAATAAGAATAATAAATTATAAATAATATAATCGGGTATTTTAATAAAAAACTTTTTTAATAAAAGCTATTTTATATAGTTATTATTAAAAACTTTTCTTTTTATATTATCGAATTTAAATTTATTTAAGCCGCCTTTAAATATTTAAATCCCTTAATTACTAAAATTAATATATATCTTTTATAAATAACTATTCGAAATTTAATTTTTAAATTATATAAAGCCTTAAAGGATAAGGTTATTAAAGCTTTAAATAAAGTTAATAGTTAAATTTATATTATTTTTAATAGCTAGTAATTAAATAATTATTTATTGCTTTATAGGGTTATAATTACTTATTTAAATTTAAAAGCCTATTTTTAAAAGCTAGTTTTTAATATATTAAAGGCGGCTAAATAATATATTAATAAGAATATTATATTATATATATATAAGGTTTTTAAGTTATTTAAGATTAAAAAGAAAATTAGCTATTTAATTATAAATAATATAAGTAATAATAATATAATAATAAAAAAGCTAAAGTTATTATTTAGCTTTAATAAACCTTTATATTATATCCGCTATTTTAGATATATTATTAATTTTATAGCCGGGGCTTTTCTATTTAATAAAAATGCTTTAATATTTAAAAATCTGCTTAGCTTAAATAAAGCTAATACTATATTATAATATGTTAAATAGCAGAAGTATAGTTTTATTAGTAAATTTATATTAATTATTATTGCTATATACCGATTTAATTCTTTAATAAAATAACTTTTTAATTTATAGGTATTAGATTTTAAAGAATTAAAGAATATAGGCTATAGCTATTAAAGCTTAAACTTTATTAGGGGTAGTTATATATATATTAATATAGTAGCTTTTTATATTAGCTATTATTTATTAGGCTTTTTTATTATATTTATATCTTAAGGCTATTTAATAATAATAAAATAATTAATAATAATAAAGTAATTAGCTTTTAAGATATATATCCGAGTTTTTATATACCTTTTAAG
The DNA here is from genome assembly GCA_023242295.1 of Diaporthe ilicicola. Lineage (NCBI taxonomy): Eukaryota > Fungi > Ascomycota > Sordariomycetes > Diaporthales > Diaporthaceae > Diaporthe > Diaporthe ilicicola. Next base: position 16,756 of record JALPVH010000259.1, read on the forward strand.
ATAATATAAAATTAAGGGTTAATAATTAAGATATAATTATAGCTATTAATAAGGTTTTAAAGGATATTAAAGATATATTACTAATATTAAAAGGTAATAGCTAATTCCGATAATACCGGAATAGGTTTATTAAAGTATTTAAAAGTATTTAAAATTATATCTTAGCCTTTAAATTTCTTTTTAATTAGCTTAAAATATAAAAAAAGATTATTATATAATTTTTAAATTTAAAGTATTTTTAGGTTAATATTAACCTTATTTAAAGTAAGTTAAATAAATATTATTAATTATTTAATAAGTTGCTAATTTATTACGCTTTTTTATCTCTTTATTTAGTATATAGGTAATAATATTTTAATAAAGCTTAGTTTAGCTTATAGAATTAATAGCGAGAATAAATCTTAAATATTAAAATAATAGTTAAGCAGCTTTAAAAGAAGAGCTATAAGAAAAATAACTATATATATATATTAGTAAAGAAGTAACTTAATATAAAAAAGAGGAAAATATTAAATAAAAGGTTTAATTAATACTATAATTAATTATATAGTTAATTATAGCTAATTTAATTATTAAAAACTTTATTACCGCTATTAAAGAAATATTTTTTAAGCTAAAGTAATTATTAGAATAAATATAAATGCTAATAAAATAATATTTAATTAGTAAATAAAGGGGTTAATAATTTATTAAATTATTAATATTAATATCGGTATATTTATTCTTAGCTATTATAAATAGCTTTAAATATTTTTTTTATATTAATAATAAATATTAAAGTTAAGCGGCTATTTTTATATATTAGCTAAATAATTACCCCTTAATAATATTAACTTAAGATAAATATAATTATTATATATTAATATTTTTAATTATAGTATTTATAAAGGGTAATATAGCTTAAATAAGATAATATTATTTTATTTTAATAGGCTAACTTATTAAGCTTAAAGGTATAGTGATTAATAAAGGGGGGATAGATTAAAGAAAGTTTATTAGTATTACTTATAAATTTAGTTATAAGGAATAAGATTTCCCGGGTAAAAAATTAGCTTTAAATTAGCTAAAAGATAAATTATATAATAAATAGCCTTAAATATAATCTTATAAATAAATTTATATTTAATTTTATTTATAAAGATTAATAGAAAGTATATTATAATACTATATAATTTAATATAGTATATTATAATATATATAAAGTTAGCTCTTTTCTTATACTTAATAAAGTATATATTAAATTTAGGTATATACTTAATTAAATATATACGGCTATTAAGTAAAGCTAATTAAATTTTTACTTTTATTATTTTATTATAATTTAATATTATAATATTATAATAAAGATTTTCCGGTTATAGGAATAAATTTTTCCGCTTTTATTTTTTAGTTTTTAATATAATAATATAGAAAAATAATATATTAGCTAAGTAAAAATAAGAGAAAAGAAAAGTAAAAAATATAAAAGGTATATTAATATCTTATATTATATTTATAATGCGCTTAATAAGGTATATACTTAATTTATATATACGTTTTATTAGGTATAAAGATAGAGCTAATTTTTAGTTATTTAATATTTATTTAAGTTATATAATATATTAAACTAACTTTATACCTTTTAAGAAATTTAGCAGTATAGGTAAAAACTATATCCGGGATAATAATAAAAGTAATAAAAATATCTTTTTAATTAGTATTATTAAAACTATTAAGTAGGAAAATATATATATAGTTAACCTAGATATATTTATTTATAACGCTGCTATTATCGCTGCTACCGCCTTCTATAAAGCTTTTACCTTTTATAAAGCGCTAAAAGCTATTATAGCCCTTATAGGATATTATATAAGAAGCAGCTAATTATAATATCTATCGGCTAATATCTTTTTAAGGAGGATTAAAAGAAGTATTGCCCTTAAGCTTAAGAAGAAGTATATTTTAATATTAGAAATACTTACTATTATACCTTTTAGAAAACTTAAAGTTAATTTATCTTAAAAAGAGAATTAGAAAAAGGATTAAAAGGAAATAAGATTAATAAGAAAATTATATCTTTTATCTTTTAAAATAAAATATAGGTTTATATATAAGTATATTTTATATTTAGGAAGATATATACCTAATTTATATATATACCTCCTTAAACGTAATAGTATTTATATATAGGTTTTTAATATTAATAGCTATTAAACTATATATCTCTTTAAAAGCTATATTATTACCGCCACCCTTACTACCGCTACCTTTATTACCGCCGCCCTTATTACCGCTACCCTTATTATTATAAATAACGTTATATCTTTATCGAAAATTAAAAAAGTAATATAAATAATAAAAATAATAAACTTATTTATAATAATTAATAGGTCCTTATAAAGATAAGTAAAGAAAGGAGATTTACCTACTTTACTTTTATCTTTTATTATTAAGCGCCTTTTCGCTTTTATTTATAAAGGGATTATTATAAATACCTCTTACTTTAAGTTTATTGCTTTTAAGCGAGAAAAAAAACTTATTAAAAGGTAAAGAAGTTTAGATATTATACTTTTAGTATTAATCGAGTATAAGCCCTTCTTTTTATTAATCGGTTTTCCTTTATAAGCGTTATTATATATTTCTTTTTACCGATTATATTATATATACTTATATTTATTAAACTATTAACTTTTATAATTTATTAAATAGAATACGTTTATTATTACGATTATTCTGCTTTAAGGGCTTAAGGGTATTATAATTATATTATTAAAGATTAAAATCTATATTTTTTAAATAGAAAAGCTATAGAAATTAATTCTATTTTAATTTAATTATATTAAAGGGCTATTAATTTAATTATATTTAACTAAGCATTAGAAAGTTTCTATTTAATCCCATTAAGGGGGTTAGTAAATATAATGGAATAGATGGCCATCCTGCGCCTTCCGCGCCCTTTAGCCTTCCACGCGTCAGAAGGCCTTCCGTACGCCCTCTAGCCTTCCATATATTTTAGCCCTCTATATATTAGAAGGCCTCTAGTATGCCCTTTAGCCTTCTAATATTACAAGGCCTTCTAATATATAGAAGGCTAGAGGGCGTGCGGAAGGCTAGAGGGCGCTGGAAGTTATTATAAAGTACCGCTTTTTTTTAGAATAGCTAGAAATTTTAATAATACGGGGTTTAAATCCGACTTATCAAGCAAAAAAGGTACTTTTAGGTGGGCGAAAAGTTTACAGGGTAGGCGAAAAACAGAGTGAACTTTTGGCCCACCCAATGTATTGGGTGGGCGGAAGGAAAGATCTGGGTGGGCTAACCGAAATGCTGGATGGTCCAACTCTGGCCGACCCGTTGAAATAGGACCACCCCTAGTTGGCCACCCCTAGTCGTTTTCCCCCTTATTTAACTCAATATGGCTCTAATTACCAGCATTCCCCGCTACTGCTATAGTGGCGCAAATGGTTAGTATATCTTAATAATATCCATATCTTCTTAATTTTAAGGAATATAAAGAGTACCGGGTTGGTCCTTAAGTGGTGCTTGGGTACGGCCTACCGGCCTCTTGCTCTGCTCGCCCCTACGCCCCAATTATCCCTTTCTTAATATAATTGCTAGCCTAGGAGAAAATCTAAGCTCTTATAATATAAGTTACTGCTATGTACTGCAGTATGGCGTACGCAGAATGCCAAGGAAATTTCGATTAGGGGTGGCCGACTAGGGGTGGTCCTATTTCAACGTTCCGAACTCTGGCTGTATGCGACTATGGGGAGTGATGAGACTGGGGGTTTTGGCAGGGATGGGGTAGCGGCGGAGGATGTGAGCGTTGCATCAAAAGGAGCACTGTGTGTATAAATAACTACCTAGATCCCTGGCGATTCTTTTGAATTCACCATATGAGTTACGAAGCAGTGATATGCCACGCAAAGCAATGATATTTTGGACTACTATAGGTAACACTGTTTTCGTATTGACACTGCATACCGGTGTGACCCGGTGTTCACTGTCCTTGGCCCGGACGACGATCATGATGCATGTTAACGCCGGTGGCGTCGCCCTGCATGGCAGGGCGCGCAGGACCACCCATGGGGTATTGTGGCGGGTCTAGGGTATGCTAGGCCTTACCACCATGCGGCGTGCCCATACGTCCAATCTTGCTCGAAGGCGCTACCTATCAATATGTCCAACGTCCGTGTCCTTGGCGCGGAAACACAACGCAGTGTGTCGCAGCAAAAGGGACGCCGCTCTTGGTGGCGTACCATGCTGCTTATATACTATCACATACCCCCTTAGACGCGTACGTAAGTGAGAGTCTAAAAGCGAAGTCCTTTAAATTATTTAATTTCTTCTACAGCTAGCTACTTACGGTAACTAAACAAAACTTAATAGCTATTTATAAGGCCTTTATCTGAAACACAAATATAAATATGTTTTATTTAATTTAATTTTAATAATTCATTGAATAGATAGACCATGGTTAATAAGGGTCCCGTCGGGTTATTTGGTGCTCGTTGTTCTCCAGAGCGTTGTTGATCTCCGAGGCGCTGTTGTTCTCCGGGGCTGCCTCTGCGCCCCCTGCGGCCTTCCTGGCCTGGGCCCTCTGTTTCTTCTTGAGGTTACTGCCCGCGTTGGTCCTCTGAACGAGAGCTGCCAAGCAGATTCAGCGGCGATTCTTGTGATGAAATCTTCCTGCTGCAATGCACTGTGACATAGGAGCTTGTTTGCCTTTATTACATCTGACAATAACTAGTCTTGACCTTGACCCAGGTCGCTAAGCAGTACGGTACCTGCCTGACGATACACTTATCCCGGTTGATAAAGGTGGTCAACAACGCAAATCCGGCAACCTGTATAAAGCTGTTATTATCTGTATAGCACGGGTTTTGATAGGACATATACGTACATCTTAAGAGGGAGTGGTTTGGACTACTAGAGACGTAGAAGTAGATCCAATGATGCTTTAGCTGGTTGGTGGTTATTAACCTGTGGCCTGACACCTTTAAGATTATGGTGATACGGACAGAATCTTCGATTGCAGGCCAGTCTCGTTCGATGTCGGCTTCTTCATCGTCATCGTCATCGTCATCGTTTCCGATATATAAGACTGAAGACTACAACCCAAATAGGCTCTGAAATCTGGGTCTTTTTATCCCCTTCGATTTGTTTCCCGTTCTCGATTGTATATGTTGACAGAGACTGTGAAAGCGTGGATGATGAATATAATATTCCTATGTCAAGGAAGAGAAGGTTCCTGCAAAGAATGATTCTGCAGATCTCTGTCTAATCGCTCCACTGTTGTTGTAGCCACAGCCACCAAGTTTTGCAGATGTCCCTAGCGCTGGCTATCGCGTGAGATTTGATAATTGGCAAAATAACTGTGCGCCTAACCTTGGATTCGAGCAACCCGCCTAATTACAAGCGTTCAAGTAGGCATCGTAATCAAACAGATCATCAAACCCGAAAGAACCTTCAGACTGGTAGTCTCCAACGCGTTGTCGCTTATTCCATGAATTTCCGTGGCTCTCGTCGGTCTGAGCACCGGTATCCTAAGCCAATGCCTCTGCTGTACCGTGGCTTGCTTCTTCAGGGTGCTGGTTGATCGCTCGGTGCTGGCTGTCCGCCTCGTCGTTGGCGATCTCCGGAGGATTGTTATCGTTCGGGACAGGAGTCCTGCCCTTAGCCTCCCTCATCAGTCGGGATTTCTTCTGGTTAACCCTCAGGTTGGTCTCCTTCATGGCACGCTGTTGTACTGGATCCGCCACAATGCGCGATATCCAATCATCACTGGTGATGGCGCTGCGGCAGAGTAGTTTGTTGAACTGTCCCAGACACAAGATAAGTATTAGTATTTGTATTGCTGAAGCCTCGAGACCGATGGGGGGGGGAGGGGTTGTTTACTTACACTCAACGCGTCCACCACGACGTCCAGTTTGGCCATGTAGTTTGCCTCCTGCTTGACCGGGATGTCCAACGGAACTACGCGTTCGCCCTTCTGGCACTTCAGAATCTCATTCTGCAAAGAAGATAGATTAGTTTCGCGCTTCGAATCAGTCCAGATGTATGAAAACTCGCCTTGAACTTGAAAGCCAGGAGCTCGACCTGGAAGGGAGGAAGCTTTCGGACAGTTCTCAAGGCAAGGCTGTTGTCAAAGTCGCCAGCCTCCGTCGCGCGGTCCTGGTCGCCAGAGGTGTTGACGATGGCATCGAAAATTCGCTTGACAATCCTCAGTTTGGAAGCATTGTCAACAGGGTAGTCGGTCGCGAGGTTGCCGCCCTTGCCGCCGTGAAGCTTTAGCTGCTCGTCCGCAACCATGTATTCCTGGAACTGTCGGTCTCCATGAATGTATCCCTGGTAGGTATTCCCCTTTCTCTTGTTGTGGAGTTGGTAGAAACGTAACGCTGACTCTGGGTCCGTGGGTAGTGCCACGTCTCCTCGGAGAAGGCGTGCTTCTTCCACGCCAGCGGCCTCAGCTGAGATGTCCCTGCTTGTTCTTGTTAGTGAGCGCTCGCCAACACCTGGCAATTCGTTGTCGTGATTTGGCAGCGCACCCGAAGACTAGGTGTTGCTTCTGATTGAAGCTTCTGTGTCCGGAGTGGGAAACGATTGACGAGGCACTCTAAAGAGACTTCTGGAGAGGACTTTCGCGATGGGTTTGGCAAGGCATTTGGAGGAGTGTCTGAGTAGGTGCTTGGGCAACAGGAGGGGGCTTTGGATCGCACAGGGCCCCGCAATAGGCCTACTGGGAGTGTCAAGAAAAGCGTAGTAGGGTTACTTACTGATCATTCACTGAGGAATACATGATGTTTGAGAAGATTATGATTCCTCTGAGAAGGCGAGAAATTTTGTTGTCACGAAGTCAAGTTGGTGAGAGTTTGGGAGAGGAAGACGGGAGATTGGTTGACAGGCAGGCAGGATGGCAGGTCTGCGGGATGGCAGGATGGCAGTTCTCTTAAATATTGCTGCGGCAGTGAGTGTTTGGACGCAAAATTGAGTGAATCTGAGGAGACAGATGTAAATGTGGGCCAATGTCAGCCACCGGTTGAGTCTAGCCACCGTTTGCAAGCACATCAAGGCATCTCCAGGCGTGCTACTGATGGGATAGATGACTTTGATCAAGAGTTTATGCACGTACTGTGCATGTGAGCTGCAAATACAGACAGCAGAGCTGAACGGCAGAACAAGGGCGGGGCAATTACAAAGGCGGTTGACTGACACTACCCAATGAGACAATTTTGTGTAATTCTATAGAATTGCAGGCTTGATAACTAGCTATACCGGCTGTGATGATGATGTGGTCAAAACATATTTATGTCGTTTGTGTCCAGCCTCCACAGAAACTAGCTCTGGCTCAGGAGCCTTGCTCATGCTGACGGTGGCAAGCACTCGGTCTACCTCTCTCATGACCCGGACAATTGGTCGTAGACGATGAGTCCCGGTTTGTCCGTTCAAAGGAAAAGAGCTCTGTGTGAATGTAGGCGAGAAAATAAGCACTCCCAGGTCCTGTGGGCACCTCCTCTTCCATAAATACGTGGGCGTATCCGGGTCTGCAATGGTGTTGAGCGTGACAACATCACAGCTTGCTGTTTCCAAATCCCAGTTGTCGATCAGCAATTTTTTCAGTACAAAACAGTCCTTAAGTCAAACAACAATTGCTGGCCATCATACTAGTTCATAGCTTTTGTGCTCTTAAAAAGAGCATATTTTTCCTGGTTGCCCTCCCAGTGTGCCTACATCTTCACTACCGTCATGCAAGGTGTGCTGCAAACAAACAGTCATCAACGATGTCCTCACTTTGGTGGTCCAGAGCCTCAACGTCGTTTCCATAAGGATGTCGAGTGCAAACATTGAACAACTTGAACGAGGCGATTAGGCGTCAGGCGTCCCCTCATCGGGTGGGAAGAGGCCTAATTGAAGCCGTTCAGGCTAAACAATCACCTTAGTCCGTCAACACTGCTTCTTTTCTAACTACCAGCAGGAAGACGTACTTGTTCAAAGTCCCATCATAAAAGTGTGCTCGTAAGAGACCACAAAATTCAATAAAAAACGGACCCAGGTCTGGTCAGGCATCTTTTGCGTTGGGTCTTGGCGATAGCTACCACAGCGTCAAGCTAAAAATGAACAAAATGCAAGAGGATATCATTGATATTTCGTAGATCATGTGAACATGGTGGCAAGGCCCAGAAGTGAATGGCCGCATCCGTCCCAGCAAGTCGTCGTGGCCACCCAAGAGCCTTTCAACCAACGTCTAGCTCTGTGACTTGGCACGAAACGGCCGCTCTAAACAAAGCTACAGTACTCTCCAGCCCTACAATGGACCCACAAAATCAAGCCCCGTTCCCATTGTAAGCCAGCAGGTTAGGGCTCCCAGTGCCCAGGTCACCAGTCAGGACGTCGGCGGTCGCGAGCTCCGTCAGCTTGGCGGCCACGTCGGCGGGGGCCTCGAGCCCGCCCAGCACGCTCTTGAGGTACAGCACGAGGCCCGAGACGTGCGGCGTCGCCATGCTCGTTCCCGAGATGGTGTTTGTCGCGGTGTCGGAGCCGATCCACGCCGACAGCGTGTCGACCCCGGGCGCAAAGATGTCGAGCACACTGCCGTAGTTGCTGAACGACGGCTTGGTGTTGTTGGCGGCCACTGCGCCCACCGTGACGGCCTCGGGCGCGCTGGCCGGCGAGTAGTTCGCCGCGTCGGCGCCGCTGTTTCCCGCTGCCACAACCGTCGTGATGCCCGCGCTGTAGGCCGCGGCCACGGCGGCATTGAAAGCTGAGCTGAAGCCACCGCCTGCGATTGCGTGTTTGATTAGCGTTTCCATGTTCGTCACAGGCTCGCGAATGCTAGAGGTGGAGCTTGGAACTTACCCAGGCTGAGACTGACGACCGAGGTTGCTTCGCGCCCTTCGGCGGTGATGTTGTTGACAGCCCAGTTGTAGCCGTCCAAGACGATGGAAGTTGTGGACTGGACGGAATCGTTAGCAATTTTCTGCATACATGTACTATGCTGCTATCCTAGAGGCACGACTCACGGAACCAGTGTCAAACACCCTGACAGAGATCAGGGTCGCTTGCTTCGCGACACCGTACGCACGCGAGCCGATGGTGCCGGCGACGTGGGTGCCGTGTCCGACCAAGTCAACAAAGTCCGTGTTGGGGTAGGCATTGTATCCAAGGAATGCTCGCCCCTCAAACTCGACATGGGTGGTTAGCAAACCGGTGTCGATGATGTAGGCGTAAGTGCCGACGCCGCCGGCGGTGTCGTAGATGTAATCAGTCGAGCCAGGCTCCCTGTGAGAGATGGCTCCCAGGCCCCAAGGGGCATTAGCCTGCGTGGTGAGGTCGTAGAGCTCCCAGACGGCATCCTCCTCCACGGCGGCGACCTATGTGGTTGTTAATTGCTGCCGAATTCAGGTTCCAGGAGGGGAAAGAGTTTGCGCGACGAACCTCAGCACTGTTACGGATCTCATCGATGGTGGCATCGTCGAAAGACCCGGCGTAGCCACTGAAGCTCTTGAAGGAATATGATTTGGAAACGCCGCTCTCGGCGTCTTGGCGGCGTAGTCTGCGGGCCTGTATGCCATTCACCCAAGTGATGTGGCTCCCGACGTCGGCATCAGGCTTGAGGGTGACAATGTATTTGCCCGGAATGACATCCCGTTTGTGTTGAACTGGGTGAGTCCAGACAAGGGAGAGGGTGCTCAAAGCAAGAGCGAGCTTGTTGAAGCACAGCATATTGGTACAGTAGGGGATAATTGATACGATATAGGATCCAGGCGCTGAAGATTTGGCCCTGCCATACCAAGATCAGAATCGCGAAGCTCCCTCAAGCTTGTTTATATACTCAAGCCGACTTGCTTGCTCAGCATTCACCGCGAACGTGCCTCTCGTGGAGAAGCAAGCGCCCGTCCCATATCATCTGCAGCCAAGAGCTCACGAGACTTGCCATTCCGATGTCGACATGCCTTATCGCGGTCTCCCTCTGAAGACGGCATTGGCTTGCATATTTCGCTCGTGAGCCAACCTTGCTGACTGCCTTGGATTACCTGCTCATGGTGGTGGGAACCGATGTGTTGTTCTCTCCAGTCATGGCTTGAAGTCCAATGAGGCACAGTGGTTGGCTGACCCGGCAGACTCGAGGGATGCAATATCGCCTTGGCGATGGAACGTCGAGGGTCCACTGCAGATTTGACTGTGTTCTCTTACGGCATGAAAGGCGTCCCAAAAGCGAGAGCGCAGAAAGCTTTACCTGCTTGAGCCGACTTGGCATCCAAGACTGCAAGCTCTGAGTCGGTGATGAGATGGTGGTACAGGTCCATGAGGTACGATTTATTCCCGCGCCAAGCCGACATTGGTTGGGGGTTATGCATTGTAGAGATCCTTCTCATCTCAACGCAATATGTCATCCTGCACCAATATAGACATCGCTGCGTTGATCAATCTACGCCTATCTCCAGGGTGAGCTTATCGGTCAGCGTTCCGAGAATGCGACATCTGAGTCTATCTGACAGACGACCGCGTGCCTGGGATTCACACGAGGTTGGAAGAAGACGATAAAGTGGAGACGTCCGAGCCCCTCCCTTCCGAAGCGAACTGGTTCTCGTCAGCGCGGGGAAAAGTGGAAATGAGCGTCGTACGAACAGCATTATACCCTGCGGGCTGCAGAATCAAAGGGCCGTGGCCAGAGGGCGGTCAGAGAATGAGGAATATAGACGCAAGATAACGACTCTACATCGATGTGACATTGTGACCGACATTTAGCACTAGCGTCCGCACACGAGTTCTCAGCCCTGACTCGCTGTGACGGTTCGGTGGGTAGCATTTGCTGATATCTCGAAGCTGAGCCACGGCACATGATATTCAACGAGGGAGTTATTGAGGGCTTTTAATGTCGAGGAGGAGGGGAGGGGAGTAAGACCACGACGAACTCAGAGGCGATCAGCGAGGCACAAAGGCGTGGGGGTGGGGGGGACATCAGCAGGTTTCTGCATCGTAGGGGAGGAAGCGCGAAGATGTGTATGTACTTTGAGCGCAGCATACGAAAGCATCCATTCTAGTTGGATGATAAGAACGATGGACAACACCACTTGGTAAATGAAAGCAGAGGCAGCTGGGGCAGAAGCACAGGCAGGCAGTGGTTCGCGTGATTTGCTCCGCTCTGGAGAAGAGATCGTTTGGCTCGGCAGCTGGGATGACCACTCGTCACCGCGGAAAGCGTGCTCTTGTTTGATGGAGGGGCTGATGTGGGAGACGTCTCAAAACGCTACGACCTGGCGTTGATAGCAGTCCGGATGAAGTTGAATTAAGGTTAAGCTGGTTGCCGGATCACCATAGCCCCAAAATTGATCCGAGTACTGACTCGATAAACGCAGACTATCCTTTTCGCGCGGCCGCGGCCGTTGACGCCCGTTGAGCGAGCACGAAGCTTCATGCATACGGCTGCAGACGGCGAGGTCGGGCTGTCACGAGAACTATTGAAAATGTCGCAGATGAGGCAGAGTAAGTCGAGAATCCATCTTCTTCAGAGGGACGTGGAACGACTCCATCACTCGAGGTTGTGGATTCTCGCGTCCGCTGGCGGCTAGCCCCGGCAAATGGGTGGGCAGGCACTCTGCCAGATTTGGTGACCGACTTCTCCATACTGACGAAGAGCTTATCTCAGGCGCTCTGACGGGCTCACGCAGGGTCATCATGCACCGACCACGCGAAGCCGGAATTGCAAATTGGCCATCTCGACGCAAGCGGACGAGAGGAAAATTGGGGGAAAGCTCGTTCGTGTGTGACCGGCAGAAATAAGGGCTCCGAGTCCCCTGATGGCCGATCGAGGCTTGCTAGGATGCAAGGGTCTGTGTGAGTAAAGGTCACGAAAGGACCGGCGTCTGAGGCCAGGACGAGTCGTCAGCGCTAACTGTGTACATGCCAGACTTTAGCCGCTGACCCTAGCATCAACTGCACAAGTGTAGCCAGGACTCGACGTAAATCACTTCTTCCTCTCTTGGTCCTTCGACCTAGGCCTTATGTACTGCTGGTCACAAGCAGGCGCCCGATGCGCATGACTGGTCTCAGTGAGCCATTTCAGCGATCGCTTTTTTCCCGGTTGACTTAGAGCCCTCTGTTGCTCTACCTAGGTAGAAGTTGAGGCTCCGACTGCTGGCTGGGTATAGGACTGTACCCAGTATTCGCATTGAATTGGACAGTCTTTTCAGCTGTCCACTGACTCCCCTGGGCAGTTGGGACAAATTATCCCAACTGGCACGACCCCCATGGACAAGAAGATGAAAGGAGTAGGGACTGGGACCGCCTTGTCCCAGACTTTGGCCTCAACCCAAGGCCCGTGGGAGGTGTTTCTCGCTGCGAGATCAAGTGTCGCCTGTCACCCGTCACCAGTCCTGAGAACGGTGTTGTTTGTGCGTTGATTTGTTCAGACAGACTGCCCTTGTGTGCCTCGAACTTTTCTGTTCTCTTGTTGATAGCTCAGTGACTGCGTGGATCGCCGCGTAGTTTTCGTCTTTAAGGAGGTTGTGACCCTCCCGGCGGAATGCAGGATGACATTCGAATTTTGGAGAGGGCCGTTATCGTAAGAGGCACTCCAAAAGTAATAGAGCTTCATCTGAGTAGGTTTTGTTAGCACGACGACAAAGTTTGAAGAGCAGTTGGACAAGACACGATTCACTCCAGCAGCCGCTGCCCAGATTCCCTTGTCATCCTTTTCTTCACCGAGAGTCACGTGACCCAAGAGAATTTCGAAGGACGTTTTCTCGGGAACAAAAAGTCCTCATCTCCAGCTCAGTGAAGATCAAATCGGATGTGCATTGGGATGATTAAGGACGCGGCGGCAGACGAGCGGCGAACACAGATTGGAAAGAAGCCTGGCCTGGGCTGCAGGTGGGAAGCGTCAACTGAGCAATCGTCGACAGCGGCCAGTCGTCAGACCATGCACTGCTTCGTGCTCCTGTTGTCCTGGCAGCTACTTGCAGTCTAAATGGAATCATGGGCAAGCTGATGACGAGGGTTGAGGCGTGTCGTGTCAGAGGAATGGAGCCGTTGAGTGAACCACGAGACAGAGAAACAGAAACTGGTGGAACCTCGCAAGTCCGTTCGGTCGCTGGCAGTGGCTAGGAACAGCATTTACCCTGGGTACTTGGTACTTGGTACTTGGTACATGCCTGCTTCGCAAATAGATACATGATGCTCGGTACTGCGGGAAAAGGACGCGTGGTGGCGTTTGCGGCAGGAGCGCGTCTTCACCTTCGCTATCCTCCCCCTTCCTTCTGATCTTTTTTTTCTTCTTCAGATTTGGGTTGAGGCTAAGGATCCAGCCCCGAAAAGCCCAGCTCGACACCTTCAGCCAGTACACTCCGGATGTTCCACGCAGATTCACTCCAAGGCGCATCGTTCGAAGTTTGGAGCCCATGGCCTTTCCACCCTTGTCCTCCTCGCCCTAATTCTGCTCTTCTAGATCTGTCTCGCTCTTTACCCCTATCATCTCATCCTGGGAGAACATCAAGATTTCTTTGTCACCAAATCAACAACTCGTTACTTCTGTTATGCTCAGAATCAGGCATGACGTCCAAGTACTTACCTCACACTCACCTTGTCGATGTTCCGAAAGCGTACCACAATCTAACGACAGTGCCGTCACCCGTGAACGCGAGCTACCCAGCCTGAACACCAGAGCACGTGTGGCCAGACGGGGCTCCATGTCCCTCTCCACTATGGAAGAACCCCTGCGAAAGAGCCCCTGCGAAAGAGCCCCTGCGAAAGAGCCCCCACGGCCGAGAGATTGACAAGTTCCACATCCAATACCGGAGAACATCAAGCTTTGAGGCTAGACTGACTTGTGTGCTACTATCAGACGACTCTCGCATGTCCACCACCGACCGCTTCACTCCACCGGACGCCCCGTTGGGCGAATTGCAAAAGAGTCTTGGCGTAAGCCGGCCAGGCCAAACGGTGGGAGGATGTGGACTGGATGAAGCCAGGATGTCTCAATGGCGTCCATCCAGATTGAGAAATGAAAAATGGGGACCATCTCCTATCAACAACGCGCAAATGGGGCTCGCGCTGCCGCCCCGAGCCGCCGCGGTGATCACTTAGTGCTTGACAGGTTAAGCTTTCCGTCAAGGTTATACCTACTGCATGACTGAACGTACATCTGTTGATCATGCTTGGCGGATTGCAATTCCAACATGATCGTCATGAGTTTGGATTATCTCTGACTCACAGACCTCCTCGTCGTGCTTGACGCCACACCTACGTAAGGTACAGCCGTAAGCAAGCCGAGGAGGTCTGTGACCAAAACGCGAACTATATAAGAATAAAGGTACGCCCACCCCTTGCCCACCCCTCGGCCGCCTCCGAACTTTATTCCCTTTCTTAAAAATTTTTTCTAACTTATATAAGTACCTCTTTAAGATTCAGAATATAAAACTAACCATTTCCCTATAAACTATATTCTCTTTTTTAAAGAGCTATAAAAGATAGGTTTTTATACCCTTATTCTATTTTTCGATTAGGTATACTATATTTTTTTAAACGGAGAAATTTCGAAATTTAAAAAAGATATTAAGGATCGCTTACTATTTCTCTCTTTCGGTATATCTTTCCTATTAGAATTACTTGCTAGGAAGGTATTATATTAGAGGTTAATTAAACGAGGGTTAATTTTTTTACTATAAGCGTTTATACCCTTATTCTGGATTTTCTATATTTTATTTTCAGATATCCTTTAAAGCCTTTCCTAAACTATATTAGTAAGCAAATCCTTGGCTATAGAAAGTGCGCGAGTTAGTAGTTTTTGCTGCGCTATAGGAAGCGCAGCTTTGCCACACAAATTTAGTGGGGAGGCTGCGCTTTTTAAGGAAGGCTTTAGAAGGGCATCTGAACGTTTGAGATAAAGTTTGGACTACTTGTTGGGTTGGCGAGATGTTTGATGTGCGCGTTGCTGGCTGCTGAAGGGCCACGATCGACATCTAGACCACCTTACGCGATGTCCTTGAGCTTGGCCACCCACCAATGCCAGTGGCGCGCTCGTAGTGTTGGTATCAAATCACCCACACATGCAACGACTCCAATTTCGAGGCGAGGGCCTGCGGGAGGGCCTGCAGCTGGGCTCAACGGGATTTACGGAAATAAAATCAGCGGTTTCTCAACCTGTTTTCCGAGCTTACCGATGCCTATTTGGCCTCATACAATTTCCAGTGCTTCCCTCGTCTCCTTTCCCTGGCCAGATGGTCAAACGCCAAGATTTCAGCACTATCTCTCATTCGCCTGGCTGTGTCCCCACGGCCCCAGAGAGATGAACGAGTCCACCGCAGGGGGAGGCGGCAAGGTGGGTGCCGAGCTCCACCCTGCGGATGGGTTTCCGTTTGCTGTAAGTGTTTCTCGGATCAAGGCCGAATGCTCGTCACCCAGCCTTCTGGAATGTTTCTGGGTGATTCTTGGTGGACCGCTGCTACTGTTGTGTGTGCAACAGATGGCACATTGGCCCGCATCCTTCGGATGCACACTCGAGGAGCTGAAGTCGAGTCCAGCTATAAAGATGATGAGGGCCTCCAGCATCTAGGACCATTACTGATTTTTCTCTGCACTCACTTACGCTCACTCATTGATTGAACTCTTCGACGCTCGTTTTTTTCTAACCCAATCCATTCTTTAACAAACACTTACTATCAACCAAAATGGTTCTCAAGTCTGGACTTATCGCGGCTGCCCTGGCGGCATCCGCCTTCGCCTCGCCCGCGCCTATCATGAACCGCGCATCCAGCTGCACCTACTCCGGATCCAGCGGTGCCGCCCAGGCCATGAAGGAGCAGGCGTCTTGCTCTACCATCACCCTCAAGGACATCGTGGTCCCTGCCGGAACCACCCTGGACTTCAGCAGCCTGAAGGACAATACCAAGATTGTTTTCGAGGGTGAGACTACCTTTGGCTACAAGGAGTGGAAGGGTCCATTGCTTCAAATCAAGGGTACTGGCATCACTGTCGAGGGTGCTTCTGGCGCCACCCTGAACGGCAACGGTGAGAAGTACTGGGACTCCAAGGGTTCCAACGGTGGCAAGACCAAGCCAAAGTTCTTCGCTGCCCACGGCCTCAGGAACTCCAAGATCAACAACATCAAGATCGTCAACGCCCCCGTCCAGGTCGTTTCCATCAACGGCTGCGACGGTCTCACTATCAACTCGATGACCATCGACAACTCTGCCGGTGACTCCGCGGGAGGCCACAACACCGACGGTTTCGACATTGGCGAGTCCAACAACATCAGCATCAACGGCGCCAAGGTCTACAACCAGGACGACTGCGTCGCCATCAACTCGGGCACCAACATCAAGTTCGACTCTGGCCTCTGCTCGGGCGGCCACGGCCTCTCCATCGGCTCCGTCGGCGGCCGCGACGTCAACACCGTCAGCGACGTGACCTTCTCCAAGAGCACCGTCCAGAACTCGGACAACGGCATCCGCATCAAGGCCAAGAAGAACGAGTCTGGCAAGATCAGCGGCATCACCTACTCGGACATCACCCTCGACAACATCGCCAAGTACGGCGTCCTGATCGAGCAGAACTACGACGGCGGCGACCTGCACGGCGAACCCACCAGCGGCCTGCCCATCACTGGTGTTACTGTCAAGGGCCTGCACGGTGATGGTGCTGTCGCCAGCTCCGGCCACAACCTCGCCATCGTCTGCGGCTCTGGGGCCTGCTCCAACTGGACCTGGAGCGACGTCAAGGTTACTGGCGGCAAGAAGTACGCTTCTTGCAAGAACGTCCCCGGCGTCGCCTCTTGCTAAATTGGCAGTGGCCGTCGCGGGGGTCTTCTCCAGTGGTCCCATCTTTCTTGGGGGGGGGGGGGTATTAGATGTCGAGTGGTTTTTGTATATAATTATCTTTAGAGTTGCTGAGCGTTGAGTTGCACATATTCGTTGAATGCTAGTCACTTGTTCAAAGCGTAATCTGCTGCTTGTTGCTTCTGTGTTGCTTTGCGTGATCAAACTTCTGCTTTCATTTCCTTTCCCTTCACCTACGTGCAGGACACTGGTTCTACTAGTGACGTCCTGGATGCTTTTTACTAGAATCCACTCTAAACATTCCCTTGGAACCTTTCCAATCATGGCCAACCATAAACTTGATTTATCTAACTACACATCTTCCTAGGGGATTACCTTTTGTACGGTAGAATAGTAAATTTCATTAGATTTGAGACTATCTCTTGTAGAACAACATGTGTGATAGCACCTGCGGAGAGCATGGTTCTTAACTCTTCCTTCTTTCAACATGCTTTCCAGCACTCGACAAATTGTTCAAATGCCAATGCCAGTTATAGACACTGCACTGACCCACAGAGCTGCCCCGTTTCCACTCAATGAGGTTAGACGTACGATCAACAACCCTTGAACTAATAGCCAGATTTCTGCATGTGCAATCTTATGTCTCATATGCACTTTGATGCAACTATGGCGAAGGGCACACGGTTTGGAATTAAATGTACATATCAACATCCTCACGGAACTTTTTGAACAGAGGGTTATGAGACAACATTGAAGGTCCTACTATACGCCCCCGGCAGTGGTCACCGCCAATGTCGCGAAGCTTTCAAAGTTTTCCCAGAATTCTTGGCCTGGGAACTACATACAGCATGTCACGATCACTTTGAACAGCAGCGTGGAGCACTTCCTTTGGTGGCAACATCAATTCGTTTTCCAATGTCTGCCGTACTATCTAATGTTTTGGTCGGGTTTTGTGTTTTCCGGATTTTTTTTGGGTTTGTTTTCTTTTCCTTTTTGTTTTTCCCGTGAGGGATCGCAGTCTTCCAGTCCGTCCGTGGGGTATCATAGTCTTTCCAGTCTGTCCGTGTCTCCAAGCGCCTGGCTCTTCATCTAGAGCGTGCCATGTGTAAATGCAATGAATGTTCAAAAAACAAAACCAAAAGGGGAAAAAAAGGAAAACGCTCGAAGTCAATGTCACCCATTCGCTGCTCCAATGCTAGCGTACCAACGCCGTCCTTTGCCCAAGCTGAAGCTTTTTGTAAGATTCCCAATTCGCTTTGGCAGCGTTTTCACTCCTAATAATCATCCATCTGAACATCGCCGTCGTCTTTTGGCGCGGTTTGACCAGCGGCTGCCCCTTGCTCGTCATCACCGCCGGTGGGCACTTGGTCGATGTCGCTAAGCATCCAAGCGAGTGACTCGTCTAGATCTTGTTCTGGAGGTACATCCTCAGGATGGTCGATGGCCCATTGTTCATTGGCTGCCATGATTTGCTCAATCGAGTAATTGTCTTGGTAGTCCATTGTAGACCCCATGAACGGATCTTGGCTCCCTTGTTGCAATCCAGGTTTCGGCACGGCCATGGCTTGCTGCTCTTCTGGTGGCGCGGCTTGACCACTGGTTGCCCCCTGCTGCTCGTGGTCACCGCTGGGCCCGGCCTCGGTGCTGTGAAGCAACTGTTGGAGGATGTTTTCTCCATCTCGTATTTGCTCGGCAAACTCGTCCAATTTGATGTCTGGAAAGTCGAAGTCTTCAGACTCGGCACCAATTTCCTGGTCCTTGATTTGGTGTGGGACGTTCATCGTATCCGCCATGGCTGCATCGTCACCACCGTCTTGCGGTTGCACCAGTTCGGTTTGTTGATTTTTGGTATCCTCGGGGCTGCAACCGGAGTTCCATGGTTGCTCAATCCCTTTCTGGGCGTCGGGGTTGGCCTGTCCCTCGAGCTCGTCCGGTCCCTCGTCTAGGAGGAGTGCCTGGTGAGGTTGTACCGAGAAATGGCCAGGTTGGGCCGTCAACATTGCCTGTTGTGCGGATTGTTCGATCTGGTACTTGTGCCCATCACTCCAGTTACCAGCGCCAGTAATTGAATACTGCGCCCGCAGCTGGGGATTCTGAGGGAATAACCAGATGGAGCCTTCTTCGTAGCAGCCGATGTGGTGGAAAAACATCAAGAGGGCCATGCCATTTTCCTGGTGCGGATTCTCGGCTTCCATCGCGCAGTAGAGGTTCGAAAATGAGTCGATAAGCGCGGTGCGGGCGTTCGTGAGCCAGTTCCGTGTGCTTGTCAGGCTGTCTCCGTCCTTCTTGTCCATTCCGCTCCGGTGAAGGACGCCGTCAGGGGCAACGCATCCGGAGTATTTGGTCGACAAGTCGAGGTCTGTGGACGAGACCGAGCAGAGCCTGTCGATGTACTTGCTGAAGAGCTCTTCCGTTTGCTGCTTGGCCTCCTCGACAGTGATTTCGACGGCGTTGAGGCCCAGCTCGATGCGTTCGCACTGGATCCGCAGGCCCTCCCGCTTTTGCATGTTGCGCAGCACCATGTTCTGGAAGTGCGCGGTCTTGGCTGGGTCCGTGTTCGCGGCAAGCTTCTGCTCGGCGCCGACGACCCTTGTGTGAGCTTTGTAGAGGTCCTCGTGCTTTTGCTTGAGCCGCGCATCAGCCGACGCGGGGGCCCAGAACGGGCGATCCTTCTTCTTTCTCCCCTGGCCAGGTCTTGGAACTGGGTTGGGATGAGGCTCGGGTGTTGGGCGGAATGCGTCCCTCTGTTGCTCAAATGTCAAGGCTGGCGGCTGTGCTTGCTGAGATGCCTGATTGGGAGCTTGCTGGTAACCTGGTTGAAGGTTCTGGTTCTGGGGAGGATAGTGCTGGAAACCAGGTGGAAGATTCTGGGGAGGAGGGTTCTGGAAATTTTGCTGCAAGCTCTGGGGAGGAGGGTTCTGGAAATTTTGCTGCATGATCTGAGGAGGAGGGTGCTGGAAATTTTGCTGCAAACTCTGGGGAGGAGGCTGTTGGAAATTTTGCTGCAAACTCTGGGGAGGAGGCTGTTGGAAATTTTGCTGCAAACTCTGGGGAGGAGGCTGTTGGAAATTTTGCTGCAAGCTCTGGGGAGTAGGGTGCTGGAAATTTTGCTGCAAGCTTTGGGGAGGAGGCTGTTGTACACCTTGTGGCATGCTCTGGTCAAGAGGCCGTTGGAAATTTTGTTGGACGTTCTGGTCGCGAGGCCATTGGAAAGAAGTCTGAGGCAAAGGCTCTTGGAGAGCTGGTGGGTGTTGGAAAGGATTCCAGGGGAGACGTTGGAAACCTTGTTGGAGGCTCTGAGGGGGTCCCATAGTTGTAGGCTGGCTCATAATGTTGTGTTGAGGGGCGAAGCCGTTGAAAGATTCTGGAGATGTCCCATAGCTTGTGGGTTGCATGGGGTAGGCGGTAACTTGTGAGTGGGCGTCAGGAATATATCCCGCTTGTTGCGAAGTTGGCCACGAGGTCGAAGCCATAGTATTGTCTGGTGAAGAGGTAGACGCGGTGTGATTGTCTGAGAGTGTGTGGCTGAAATTTGAGTTGATGATTGTAGCCTTGGAAGGATTTGAAGATGGCGACGGTGAGGTTGTCTGAGGTAGATGGAATGTATGAGAGAGCGTCGAGCAAGTAGTAGAAGTGTGTTGTCTTGACGTCTTTCTTTGGAGCACTGAAAGTATTGAGTTGAATTTGTGGTAGAGAGAATGGTGAAAAGTGTTGAGTGAGATCTTTGGTGAAGGAGAGTATACGAAAAGGAGGGATTCCGGGGAGGGGAGACACATTAATTTATGTCAATTTCTCTATTCTGGCTAGCTACTAGTACGAACAGTTCTAAAGATCATTTTCTGTCTGGGGCATACAAAATTTACGCGGTGGAGGTTAGTGAAGCCCAGAAACGCTGGAGCAAGGTGGAAGTCAGGAGGACAATAGGAGGGACTAAAGCAAATGTTGACGCTAGAAGCTACCTAGGTACGCTCGTCAAGATCGATGTAAATGGTTTTTTTTTTTCCTGCCGTGTTACAGAGCCCACGCCCCGTGTAGAAATTATATCGTGTCTTACAGGACACCCAGGGGGTGTGGACGAACAGTGCATGTCGAGCAGGCTAAAATGAAGCGTAGAATTGGAAATCCTCTTTCGCGACTCAGGGGGCCTTGATGGACAGATGCCTGGCTCTTTGACTAGTCTCTGAGGGCATACTCAGGTAGACATCAGGTGGTTGAGGCGCGTTGATTAAACCGGCTTCAGAACGCAAAGTCCAAGACTCCAGGGTATTACTTACTCATTCTGCTTTGCCATGTACATATTTGAAGATTGCAACAGTGCGAGAAAGGAAACACAAGCTATGCCAGGAAGAGGTTCAGCGCTCTGCCGTTAAAGAATGATTTGGACGAACTGGCCTAAGACTTGTGACTTGATTCTTGTGGCAGCCCCCAAAACTCCCAGCCTTGTATTTGATCCGTAGGCGACGTCTGAAGAAGTTTGTCCAATTTGCGCCCTGAGAGTTTCTCTGCCAGGTGGCTCAGAAGCTGAAGTGCAAAGAACTATATTGCAAAGACGCCCCGAGCAGGGGTAATCTAAGCCTGGAGCCGTGCATTTTATGCAGATGGCTGTGCGCTGGGGAGGATTCGTTGCGTCGTGGGGGAGAAAAGTCATGTAGAATGTCCCAATTCGAATACGTGGATAGATTGGCATAGGCTGGCAACAAGGCTTACATAGGGGAAGAAGTGAAGTTGAACTCGATCAGATGGGAAACACAACTTGAAGCGAAAATTCCTATTTGCGGATGCGTTCGGCGTTCGCAAAAAGACACTTTCAAAACCTGAGGCTTTTTACAGCCCGTCGAGTGTCTAACAGGGGCTGGCCAGATTCTGGCACGAGATTTGCGCTGACTACGACTTCATGATATTCCCATGTTAACCTTCCGTCTCGAGAGTAAAAAAGAAGCAATTCTGGGCATACAAAAGAATACACATACCGGTATTCTTCTTATCTTGCAAGACAACGCGGTGGTTGCATTGCTTCCCTCGTTTGGGTCACTCATCAAGGGGCGTTCAATTGTGGACTTCACATAAATCAACCTTATTAATATTATCCCATCTATACCAATACCCAGATCCGTATCGAATAAGCTTGAAAGGTCCATTTATTTCAAAGTTCACGTCTCGTTATGATCAACATGTTCTTTTCCACTGAAACGACGGCTCAGATTTGCTATCGATGGGCATTGCTATCAAACGCCGCTATGGCGACCTTCCATTTGAGTTTATTAGAACATTGACTATACGCTCTTTATATCTCACGGTGACCTGATTTGATATGGAGTAATTCGAGTTACGCGTTGCGTGCGATGAACCTTTGTCGCCTGTTTTGTCGCCTGGTGCCCATAGCTTTAGGCATAGAAGTCACTATAAAATTATGAGAGGTCTTGAACACAATAGTGCCTTGATCATACACTGTACAATAATTGAACACCAGGAGTATAGACCGAAGTGCGATTATCTGCTATTAAGCTAGGCACGCTTGGGAGAAAATCACCAGGGTACCTGAATCACCAGGCTACATGTAGTCAGTTGCTAGCGTGTTAATGACCATGTAGATTGCCAAACCGTTTATGCGGCTCTTGCACTGTGTATACATAGAGGGGCTGAGACAAATGGCAGGCCCGAAGCAGAGTCGGCATGAATAGGCGCCATCGACCTAATTGGGTTCGAAAACAATATGGAGCGAGCCGGCGCCCGCACGGCTCATCAGCTTTTACTTCAACGCCCCGTTGACCATTTTGTACCGATTCTTTCGTTGCGTTCTCACACTGTCCTGTACTCCTTCAAAATCAATTTCGAGCTATGTTAGCCTAACCGGTAAGGCATTCCAGTGGCAGTTTCGTGGCAAGTGTGAAACTAGTCAAATTAGAGCAACTCTTGTTTTGACCGGACTTCATCCGGCTGATCACTCGACTCCTGAAGTTCCTGTAACAAAATTTTTGTTTCAGAATTGAAAATAAAAGCCAAAAGTAAATAGTATTCAGACACAACTGTCTCTCGATACAATTCCCCAAGCACGGGGATCGTATTATTCGAAAAGGCAACAAACTACTCGTTGACCTTTACGTCGAAATCTATCCTGATTTATCTCAGAAATCTGTCAGGAGGTGCTGCACTGTTTTATATTAAATAAAGGTCAAAATCGTCAGTCGAAAAACTGGCTGACTTACCTGGCTGTGAAAGTCTCACTGTAGTGGTCTGAACCTGCTGACACGCCTTTGCTGACCGATGCTGCTGCTGCGCTCCTTTACTGTAGACACACCCCATTTGCTTTGTTGATGAAGGAAGGTAGCCCTTTTCGTCAGTGTTATTTATTCCTGGCAATTTTCGAGAGAATCATTAGCGTCTCCTGGAGTTAGACAGCCTGATAGAGGGATGTTCTATTGTATCACTGATCACAAAAATTCCAATGAGATCACGTAGGGGACCATTGACAGGCATGACCTTCATCTTGCCAGGCTATTCAAAATATTTGATCGGTCGAGTAGCTCTAGTTTTTGCTAAAACTGCTAATAGATAGTCATACTACAGTTCTATTTCCTCCATTTCTGATCGTTCGGGGCTTTAGCTCTCTCAAGGAGAAGGTCTAAATATTCGTCCTCCTCGCTCTTTTCGACCATCATCAGGAATCGACAAGCACCAAAAAAAAAAAAAAATCCCATCCCATCTCATACTGCCAACAGTCACTCTTCACCACTACTCTACAGGTTGTTTTCCTGTTCCGCTTCTATTCACAACATTGCCTTCTTGACTCGATACTGCCTTTCCCAGCCAAGACACAGGCAGTTCAGCACAAGAGTAGCGAGCCACTCTATTCGTGCTGTTTCTTTAAAGCAAGTCTCACCTATACTTGAGCCTACACGCAGCAACTACACCTGGAATAGGCACCGACAGCATCCATGACGCCGCTCCAAGGTACCAAGACTTCTGTTGAAATGCCATATATCAGAATCGAAGGAGAGCCTTCAGGGGCCCAATACTCTAATGAGCCAACCAATAACGCTACTTTTGGGAGGCCTGAATACGGTCCTGAATACTTCAATCTGCCTCAGCCATCCGAACCCAACCAAGTCATGCCGGTGCAGCCTCAGCAACCGGGCATACTTCAAAGCCCGCCTTACACATCTGAGTCTATGGAAGACCAGAGCGGGCCATATTCATCTCAATGGGCGGCAAATAATCTACCGTTTTCCCAACAGGGTCCCAGCACTGCATCACAGTTCAACACATATGCCCCTTGGCCGAGCCCTGAAAGTAACGATGGGATCCCGCCGTCGACTATGCCAATGCCTCAAGTACCACACCAAGGGGTGCCACAGCATACGGTCTCCACCGACTCACTCGTCAGGATGCCTCATCCTGAGCCTGGGAGTCCAGTCACAGATGAGGAATTCAGACAGCTATGTAGCAACTCTGAGGGTGGAACCAACATTTCTCAGGTGCGGGAAGGCAGAGTCGGCCGTCCACGAAAGTATGAGCTTGCAAGGCCCAGGGAGCAAGAATTCTCCGGGTCGGCTCGAGATATCTATTTGATGGCCGTATACTACTACGACAAGTACCATAATGCGTGCAAAAACCTCGAAGCCGCCCAAAGAAACCTTCAAAACCCGACGGGTGACAAGGGACACCTGCAAAAGCTCGTTTTAAAGAACTTACATTTGCGTGCTTCTGCAAAGAACGAGTACTTGTGGGTCAGACAGAATAAATCGTCACCACCTCTGAGCATTACCCCGGAGGATGCATGGAATAAGGCTCGTACGCTCCGGGAAAAGAACGAGGAAGCTCAGAAGAAATTCATCGAGACCGAAGCAGCTCACTCTCGAGGTGAGCTGAGCGCAGAGCAGATGAAGAAGACACTCCAGCGCGTCAAACATTGGAAGGATAAGCGCAGCAAAGAATGTGAGATGCTTGAATTGCAGCTGAAAAGTTCGGGCGCATCATATGGCGAGCCGCAATCCCGACCTGACAACGCAGACATCGGCGGCCCATCCAATGCCTACCAACCAGATCCCGACACAACAGACGCCACCAACGCTTTTACGAGCAGTCATCCTTATGTCGATCCTGGGGTCCAAATGGTTGACTATTCCAATATGAACCCTCCACCTAATGGGTTCGCCGCCAATCAAGGAGCTCCGTATTACTACAATCAGATGAATCCACCTCAACCTTCACCCAACTCCTCCCTTCAGCAAAACCTCGGCTACAACAATGCTACGGAAGTTCAGCCCGTCCTTGTATATTTTGACTCGAATCAGCAATTACAGCCAGCCGTCTTCGATCAAAATTGCAACATCGACAACTGGAACATGAACGGGCCCAACGTGAACGACACCAACTTCCTCGATCCTCGCCTTAACGACCTTCAAGCACCCCAAGCACCCCAAGCGGTTCAGTCAAATGTCGTCACGAACGGCGTGAACAACGCACCCCTCGGAGGGAATTATCAGTCGCCTGGAATAAACGACAATTTCACACAGGATGATTTAAATGTTGCCCAGGAACAGGTTTCTAATACTTCCCGTTTTACATGGAATGCTTAAATGAAATTTCCTCTCAACTCGGACACAGAAGAGGACGGGTAGTGCCCAGATCTTCCAACTCGTCTGCCTTTATCGATCACACGAGTTTCGTGTTGCAGCATGGCTTGAGGTAAGCTCAGAACGGGGTGCATAGGTTTTATTGGGGGTTTAAATATTCATTTACAGGTATTGCTCTTTTCTTAGCGATCACCGGTCGCACTTACACTTTGCAACAAGGTTTACCGATCTAGCATGGTGACTTTGCTGAAGAGGATGATCGAGCAAGTCAAGCCTGTCTGTATTGTTTAATTTGTTTGATAGCCACACAAGCAGTGTCTTATTAGTTAAGTCACGACAGCTTGCCAAATTCATCTTCTCCACTGTCGGAGGATCAAAACCACCTCGGACACACTTTGCTCTTTGAAAAGTCAAAATTGCACCTCAATCAACCATCTTGGCAGACGTGAATGTTCATGTAACCACGACGCCTTCTTTCATGCCTGTATGTGGTAAATTTCTCCAGCCAAGATCAAGGCTATGGAGCACCCGGGAGTCACAAACTTTTTAGATTTTAGTTGCTGCTGGTGTCTGTTGTTACATATTGATAGAAATTTTGACCCAACATATATACCCATGGAAGATCTTTCTAATTTCGGAATTGACAGTCCTTGGTTTTCAAACAATATTACTTGAGGGAGAACTCAGAACGGCTCAAATGTTCCAGGACTGCCCTAACGTGGGCGTCTCGTTCATGGCTTTTGTTGTTGTCACCTAGATTGTTGAGCGGCGAGAACCGACACTCAACATTGAGGAGCTACAGCAGGGGTTGCGTTATGTTGTGCTATAAGGTTCCAATCAGAAGAGTTTGCCAGAGCCCGTCGGCGACCAGCAGGCCCGAGCATTAATTACGCCATGTGTGATGGTGCTGCTTCTAATCTCGAGCTCCAGGAAAGTCGATCCCGGATCCTGGCAGACACCTGATTTCCTGTGCAAAACGTTCGATCCCGAAATTAGTCACCGTAAGTCCCTACACAATGTCCATCAAATTACAGGACACCGCGATCAACCCGAGTTCTCCCAGAAATTAGCCGCGCCCTCAAGATCGTCCACATTCAACAGGTCCACGCCAGCATCCCACAGCGCCCTCCAGACGCCGTTGCGCGTGCCGACGGGCCACCCGGGCTGGTCCCAGTAGCGCACCTTGATGCCCTTTGCGTGGGCGACGGCGACCTGGGCGGCGAGGAGGACCTCCTGCGCGTCGTTGAAGCCGCCGTTCTCCCGCACGCCGGGGAACTGCACGGCAAAGTCGGTGCTGGCGATGGGGGAGACGTCGGCGGTGACGTTGGCGTAGGTGGTGGCCAGGGTGGGGATGGGGGCGTCCCAGAAGTAGTCGCGGGGGGCGACGCCCTGGACCTGGCCGAGCGGGGTGTTGCCCGTGCCGACGACTGTGACGGGGCCAGGGGCAACGGTGCTGCCGTCGTATGTCGTCAGATAGCCCGCGTCGCGGAGGGGCTGCAGGGCGTCGACGACGGCGGGGAAGGTGGTGGCGCCGTCGGTCTTGACGTCGACGAAGAGGTACAGCGTCTGGGTGGACAAGGTGTCGTAGACGCCGTTCCTGGTGGGCCCCCCCGGCACGAAGGTGCTGTTTGGGTTCTGGGCCTCCAGCACGGACAGGATGGGCTGGATGTAGAGGTTGTCAAAGGTGCGCTCGTCGGTCAGGGCCGACTGCTCGTGGCCCACGTGGAGGGTCCCGTTGTAGAGCCAGACGTCGGCCTCGACGCTGACTGCGCCGGCCTTGAGGGCCGAGTAGAAGGGGACTTCGCGCCAGTAGTCATTATGAGAGTGCTAGGTGAGTTGAAGTCAGCTATGAGATGAGGGATTTGCCGACGGAGAGAGAGCCGAGGATCTCACTTACAAAGGCCTTGGGGACAATATCACGGGTCAGAGATGTCGGGTAGTCATATTTCGGGTCTGAAGCCGCATCACTGATAATCTTTTGCAGGGCTGGAGACACTGGGATGTCCGACTGAGCCAAAACAGCTGACACTGCGACCAAGGTTGTGACGACTACAGAGCACAGCATGTTGAAGGCGTGATGTTAAAGAGAGAGGGGGGGAGTTGAAGTGGCCGGGGTGGTCGGGTGCGGGGGTGGGTTGGGTGAGCGATGTGACTGCCAGGGCAAACTGCGAACTGGTGTTCATCCTAACTTTCCGGGCATTTGATTGCAAATGTAAATCTGAGGGATATCACAGAGTTTTATATG
The DNA here is from genome assembly GCA_023242295.1 of Diaporthe ilicicola. Lineage (NCBI taxonomy): Eukaryota > Fungi > Ascomycota > Sordariomycetes > Diaporthales > Diaporthaceae > Diaporthe > Diaporthe ilicicola. The sequence goes on from JALPVH010000259.1 coordinate 44,328, forward strand.
TCACCCAGGCAAGGCCTTCGTGATGTCACCTGGGGGCATGCCCCCGTCCGCAACGCGTATAGATGGCTCTTATATTGGTTGCTTGACAGGGCAGAGCTCGAGATGAACCAATGAAGTGCGCACGTGGACCTTTGAGCTGGGGTCGCTGCTTGCTGGTCATTTCATTCATCTAGTCTACCCAAGTCCTACACGTGGGAAAGTACCGCTATTAGGATGGGCCGTGAGGCATCGCTTCGAATGGACGAATCCATGGGCGCGGAGGGTCGAGATCAAAGACGCGATCAACACGTGTCGTGGGTGAGCAGTTACCTACTACCTTCATCAGTCATCTCGAAAGCGAATGCGCAATAGCCTGTCAGATGTGGCACATTTCCGAGTCGTGCTAGAAGCTCCCCCATCGTCAAAATACATGTCCAGTTTCCAAAGAGTCTTGAGCTGTTCGCAGCCTCAGTCTGGCATCAGGATGGTGATCGCGTGGGCATCAACTGGTGTGTTGGTCTCGCGCACTCCTTGGCTAGGTGTAGACCTGGGTCTTGCCGATATCGCCTCACAGTTGGGATATGGATTTTATTTATTGAGGAACCAAACTCGTGGGAAACAGGGCATGAGAGGTCCTTATGAGGAAGACGGACAACTCGGAAATGATGCCAACGTGATTTGAGAAGCCAAACCCAATCCACTGCAAATTATCCCGCTGCTATTGCGATGATTTGCAGGTGCATCCCATGTGGCACGTGACGCTTCCGCTTATCGGCGGGCCGAAACGTGGTGGTGCAGGGATATACGCCCACTTAGAAGTGGCTCACAGCAGCCAGCCAGCAGAGTGGCTGTTTGTTGGCGAACGAGAGTTGGAGTGGTCCAAAGAGGCGGATGACGCCGTAAAATTGAGACACACGAGGCACGCGACCAAGACATGCGATGCGACACGTGCCCATGTCTCTGTAGCGGAAACAAGCATCTCATCCCATCTTGTTGCTTGCAAGGTCTATTGATTGTCCACAGTTAGTTGCCAGCACTATTTGATGTCTAGCTGTGGTGCGATGCGAGCCGATGGAAAGGTGGAAGAAGTAGAATACACTGTATCGTATTATACGGGGGCTCCTCCTTGATGTCTGTGTGACCTGTGCACTTGCAGCAGCATGCATGGGAGCAGCGGCGACGGCGACGGCGACGGTATCAGTCACGGTGTCAGTCGCGGCAATACGGTGGCAGATACTGTGGCAGGACACGGCCAGATTGATTTCAGAGCTCCCGAGAGCTCCCCGGGTTCAGCTTCAGGGTCAGGAGAGCTCAAGGTGCTCAAGCTCACCCTGGACCCTAGATCGTGAGGCTGCATCGCCCAGGTCTACAGGTCACAGCTGAATGGTAAGTAGATGGAGTGAGGCGTAGGGACGCAGTTGTCGTCTAGATAAAACACCTCAAGCCTCAGTCTCCAGGGCTGCTGTTTTGTTGGGCAGACGGCAGGCTGATTGGCATTGGCGTTGACGTTGACGGTATTAACCTAGAAGCAGGGTATCATTGGCACACCTCGGCACCTGCACCCGGGATGGCTCCAGGCCCCTCGAGGCCTTTCTGCCAGCTGCCAGGGCAGAGCCCCACCCTGACACCGGCTGCCCTGACCAGCCCTTGCCCTGTGCACCGTCCGCAGCCGTGCTCGTTCTCGCCCATTCTCCTGACGGCCTGCATGAGCAATGAGGCAATGGGCAATGGGCATGGAGCATTGAGCATCCCACCCACTCTCGGCCGGTCTCGACCTCGACTCGACTCACCACCGCCGCACACTGGTCCAGCAAATCAAACCCGCAATCTGTTTGTTGATTGACGACCGCCCTTGGGATCTTTTCATCATTCATCTTGTCTTCCCACACAAGCCGGCGACAACGTACTCTGCCCCCGACACAACACCGCAGTCCACTGGATGATCCCTCCCTCGTTTATGGCTTTGTTTCTCTCCACGGGTCTGTGCTTTTCTGTCTCTGGAACAGTCGCGGCGCATACGCTCTACACTGCTCTGACGAGACCGCCAACTGTTGGATCCGGGTGGGAGTTTTCCAAGATTTGTAGGTCCGATCTGTTCCCCTCTGCTTGACTTGTCCGGTGCCTTGCCTTCCCTCGCCATCCGAGTCCGCTGCAGTCAATCAGCCAGCCGTTTGCCTGGGACTGGACCTACCAGAGAGAAGGATTCGATTCGACCTTGACTGTCCCTCGGCCTCGTACCCAACTGTCCATCGCCGAGCGAGTCGCGGCGCAAACTCGAGTCGAATGAAGGTAGCCGCCAGTTCTGACTCCTCACCACGGCCGCCCCGACAATTGTGCCTTGCTGTGCCTTGCCATTTCATCCCATCCCATCTCTCGAGCTGCAGCTGCGACCTGCATGCGATGCTGCTGGGACGTCCCATACTTCGAGCACGGTCAACTCGACTCGAGCCGAGACTGTATTTAGAAGTCGAGAACTCGAAAACCCGAATCACACAGCCTATGGTTGCAACGGTTGGCATGCCATGTCATCCATCAATCAGTCACTCAGTCGGCGGTGGCGGTGGTGGTCAGGGCCAGTCCGAGGCTTGAGCTCCCAGCTCCCAACCCCGGACCGCACTGGGCTCGACTTGGGTTGGCCCGAAGGCAGACAAAGGACCCCCGACCTGGACGAGACCCCAGCATTGGAACCACGCACGACTTGGCCTCCTGATTCGGTCTCTCACATGTTGTTTCACTGCCGCTGCTAGTAGGCTGGCACTAGACACAAACACTCGGCCACTTCCCTTCGGGGCCCCGATCCTGCCAAGGCCGTTATGTTCATCCGCCTGCCTGCCTGCCTGCTGCACCCTGCTTGGTTGGCCAAGCCTCGCTGACAAGTCACTTGGTTTCTCCGACTTCATCTCGATCTTAACGCTGACCCGCGCCCTTTCCCTCGCAGACGATAGACTTCATTGAGATACCCCCTCGCGATTGACAAAGCCAGCTCAACCGCGACTGCATGCTTTTGGCTGTATTTTAGACCGCCGTGCGAAGACGGCCTTGCAGCCGCGTTCTATCCCATTCCCGCCCTGTCCGGCACAGCCCGTCCTCGACAGCACACGAGCACGACCCGTCACCCGTACCATACTATACATCGCCATCTATCGACATCACCCAGTCTTCTGCGCGATCCCATCCTATCCCTCGACCGCCGCGCGGCCATCTGCATGACTGCCGTGCAGACTCAATACCTACCTCTCTACCACCACTCATCCCCTGTCTGGCGTCAGATCGCTGGCGCTGTGACGTAGGGGCCTGCTGGCAGCACTGGCAAGATGTTTTGGAGGTTTGGCGGTTACGCCAACATATCCACCATCGATACCATCCTCGACAAGAATGATTTTACCCTTGAAGAGCTTCTCGACGAAGGCGACTTGATACAAGAACTAAAACAACACAATGCGAAGCTTATCGACTATCTGCGGGACGAGCCTGTCCTCGTCAAGCTACTTGAATACGTCGTCGCCCCGAGACTAGAGCCTGTCGCATCTCCCGATGTCGACGATGGCGACGAGAAGGAACCCGAAGCCGACACCGAGAAGGGCAAGGGCCGTGTCCTGCCCTTCTCCCGCCCGAGAGCATCATCAAGGGCGTCCGAGCCTGAGAACAAGGAGGAAGAGATGGAGAAGAAGCGCAATAGGTATGCGTACGTTGCAGCCGAGGTCCTTGCCTCCGACAACTGGTCAATATGCGAAGCTCTGCTCGCAAACAAGACCATGCTGCGCAACTTCTGGGAATTCCTGCAGCATCCTATCCCTCTCGACCCTCTTCAGGCCAGTTATTTCACCAAGGTCAACGAGGCCCTGTTTGACAAGAAGACCGAAGAGATGATCGAACTGCTCAAGTCTATCGACAACGCAGTCCCCGATATGCTTCGGCACGTTGATTGCCCCATGATCATGGACCTGCTGCTCAAAATCATCAGTCTCGAGCGGACTGAAGCTGGCCAGGGAATTGTCGAGGTAAACACCATCAATTGTACCTCGTTGCACCACCTTGCTGACCTGATTCGTTGCACAGTGGCTTTACACTCAAGACGTCATGCCAACACTCCTGTCCTTCCTCGGCCCCGAGCACAGCTGGGCGACCCAGACCTCGGCTGGCGACTTCATGAAAGCTATCATCACCGTATCCGCAAACGCCTCGCAAAACGAGCAGACCTGCATCGGTCCGAACGAGCTCACTAGGCAGTTAGTATCAAACGACTGCGTCGAGAAGCTGATATCGTACATGCTGGGCGGAGGGAACGCCCTGACGGTCGGCGTGGGCATCGTCATCGAGGTGATCCGCAAGAACAATTCCGATTACGACCCCGACGTTGGTGCCGAGGCCAGCTCCTCCCCTTCAAGCCGAGACCCCATCTACCTAGGCACACTCCTACGACTATTCGCTCAGCATGTCCCCGACTTTGCACACTTGATCATGAATGCTCCGGCGCAGAAGGCTCGGCTTGACTCCACTTTTGGTGACAAGATTGAGCCTCTCGGCTTTGATCGTTTCAAGACCTGCGAGCTGATGGCTGAGCTCCTACACTGCAGCAACATGGGCCTGTTGAATGAAGTCGGCTCTGAGGAGTTGATCGCTGCTAGAGACAGCGAGCGGCAGCGGTTGCGAATCGAGGGCAAGCTTTCCGCTTTGCGCGGCGAGGACGTGCCGTCCTCAGCAGATGACCTCACTATGCGCATATCGCACTCATCGCCCGTTGACGAAGGCCGCCGGCTGGAAATTACCAACATCTCTGAGGATGATGGCTTCGAGGAAGTTGCACACAGCAAGGAGATGACCGAAGACACGTCCCACGAGTTCGTCAAAGCTGAGGAGGAGATACAGGCTGGTCAGGCAACCTCATTCCTGGATAAGGACGAGGACGATTTTGTCGACGAGCCGCTCAGCTCCCCGCGACTGCAGGTCAGCGACGCCAAGATCGAGGAGCCAGAGTTTGACGACCCAGACTTGGTTGTGGCACCATTATCACCCTCAAAGCAAAAGGCAGCTGAAATCGGCGAGCAGCCTGAATCTCCATCGAAGGACGAAGATGCCAAGGTCGAAGATCTGGTGGAAGACATGCAGAAGTCCATGTTGGAGGATAAGCCGAAGACTCCAGAGCCTCAAGATGCAGCAGACTCAGCGGAAGAGAGCGGCGTTTCTACCCCCGCTGTTGACACCCCAGCTGCCTCGTCGGCAGCCGAGTCCGAGAGCACAAAACCTGAGGCTCAAGAAGCCGCTCCAGCAGAATCAGAGGCTCCATCCTCTGAGCCACAGGCCGAGGAAGCCGACAAGCCAGCGCCACTCTTTTCACAGTCACAACCTGCTCCCGAGGAGGTCGCCGCTGCAACTGAAGAGCCAAAAGAGGCCGAGGCGGCTGGTGCTGCCGAGCAGGCAGATGAACCTCAGCCCGCACCAGAGGCCGTCGCACCAGAAGCAGTCGCGCCCGAACAGCCAGAGAAAGCCCCCGCCGAATCATCCATCCTTGTCGGCCATGAGGTACAGCCCGAGGCGCAGGATATCAGCAATGTGCAGCCTGTCGTGGGTGATTATCTGAAGATGCAGTTTGTTGAGTATGCAATCGTTCCTACGATCTTGTCATTCTTCTTCAAGTACCCTTGGAACAACTTCCTTCACAACGTTGTTTATGATATTGTGCAGCAAGTTTTCAACGGGCCCATGGACCGTGGTTTCAACCCCACGCTCGCAATTTCTCTGTTCGAATCCGCGGACGTCACCAGTCAGATCATCAACGGCCAGCAGGCCAGCGAGCAGTCCCAGCAGCAGAACAAGACCCGCATGGGCTACATGGGCCATCTCACCCTCATCGCCGAAGAGGTGGTAAAATTCACCGAACGCCACCCTCCTGAGCTTCTCAGCGAGACAGTGCTGCAGAAGGTCATGGACCAGGAGTGGATCAACTATGTTGAGGGCGCACTCGCAGAGACCCGCGAGCGTGACAATGCCATCCTGGGAGGTGTCCGGCCTGAAGTGGCCATGAGCAATAGACAAGCTGGGGGTCTTTCAGCGGTCGGTCTATCCAGTCTAGGCGCCGCATTCGGCAGCTCACAAGGCGGCAGCTCGAACGCCCTGACGGACGCGGGTCTTAACGGCGGCCTGAATGACATGGGTGATAATGGTGGTGGCAACGGGATCGGGCCCTTTGCCATCTCGTCGGGCACGCTGATGTCTGGCTTTGGCAGTAGTTCTGATGAAGACGAGGATGAAGAGGCAGAGAATGAGGAGGATGTGAACAATGAGGTTGGTATTGTTTCCTTTGTCTCTTCCCAACCACGCACTAGGAGATCATCTGGTCTGTCATCCCTTGCTGGCCTCCCTGTGCCGCGCCTCTTTTCGCGGTCTGCGTCTCGTTCTCAGGGGAGCGAGGACTGCATCCAGGATTCCGACTCCGATGATCCCGAGAATTCGTGCCCGGATTTGGACGACGACCAAGATCACGACAGCACCGAGGAAGACGAGCTGGAGCCACGCAAGATGATCCAGAAGAGCATCGGTCCACTTGTTGCCGGAGCTCCTCGCAGGAGCAGCTTGGGTGAACCCATGGACGACTTCGAGGATGTCTCGTTGGGTGACGAGAGCGAAACCGACTCCCTTGGCCACCTCTCGCCCGAGGAGTGGGAAGATGTTGAAGACCAGGACTCGGGTTGCACGGACGATGACCTTACAGGCCCTGTTCAACAAGTGGACGATGGGGCGCTGGAACAGGCTGCAGAAGTTGTCGGCCAAGCGGACGATGACGGCGACCCCCTATTCCGACTACTCATCTCAGTGAACTTCCCATCAGAGGAAGAGATGCAGCCGCGCCGAGCACGACGAGATGAGGAAATCTACGATGGCATGCTACAGCTTGTGAGAGAGTTGTTCGATGGGAAATACCCGAGCGCGTTCCTGGACCGCATGGCCGACATACTTTCTTGTCCGCCCGGGCGACCTCCGAGCGAACACGACATGAGGGTCCAGGCTTGCCTGATCGAGATTGGACGATTGGTCCAGAAGGATTCACGACCTGAACAAACCCCGAATCCGAACTCTCAGATGGACAAGCCGTTGGTTGACGAAGAGGATTGTGAAATGAAGAAGCAGGTCTAGGAGAATCAATAGTTGTAGGATTAAGCACAATGACTGGGCCTTCAAGAGCTGGAATACAGGGCTGCTAGGCCTGGTGTAACCGAAACATGGTTTTCTGTCGGCGTTCGGACAACGTCTTCAGGCCACTTCGGCTTTAGCGTCTCAATCATGGTCTCAGCGTTGGGTGTCATCCTCTATGTCCTTGTGGTTCTGATGCTGTGGAACGGTGGATTGGGGATGGTGGCCCCTGCTTAATCATGGCATCCTCGGCCGAACGATCCCTTCTCGGTTACGACCCGGCCGGTCATTCGACTCGCATACTCGTCCTGGTCCCATCCCGCCGCCCACGTGGAAACCTCCCTCGTCGTCCATGCTCTAGTGGCGGCTGCTTGCACCACGACTCACCCCGGATTTCCTTTCGTGTATCTCCTTATGTCTCACTATTGCACCGTTGCGGTTATCTAACGTTGGGTACAGAAAGGCATGCTTGCTAATACATCATAGTTCCGTGCCTACACCGACCCCCTCAACTCCTCAGGCCAGTCGGCATCCAACAGCTTAAACCCACCCTCGATCCCTCCACCGCCGCCGCCTCCTCCGCCGCTGAACATACCTCCTTCCCGCGCTCGCATGGCCTTTGCGGCCCGCCTTGCCTCAAAACGGAAGGAAGCAGAAGAGGCGGGCGAGGACGGCGAGCCCAGCGAGGAGAAAGGTCTGAGCTCATTACAGGGCAAGGAAAAAGAGGGCGAGGGTCAACTACGGAACCCTTTCGCAGATGATGAGGATGAGGACGAGCAGAGCGACGACGAGGATGAAGAGGACGAGGAAGGTGACCTTGGGCGGGGCGAGAACACCAGCGGACAAAACAGCGGTTGGAACCGTGGCGGGTGGTGGCGCGGAGCGCTGGGCGGCAGACAAGACAAGGGCGCCAAGGAGACATTTGGCGACGGCAGAGATTCCAGTGACTCGGAAGACGAACCCGAGGGCCAGGGCGGTAACAGCAGCGATGAGGAGTTTGGGGACTTCGCCATGCCCGAGTCCTCGGGGAATACTGCCGATGCTGGTGGTGCAGCGTCAGGCATCGATGCCGACCGGGAGAAGGTCCTGGTCAAGCCAATGCCTGTACACCCACCTGGCGGCGGCGGGAATAAGGGCAACTTCCTGGGGCTATGGCCTTTTGCGAAGAAAGACAAGGATAACAGCCCTACCAAGGAGGACAGCGCCGACAAGGAGAAGACGGGCGAGGCTGAGACTTCGACCGAGAAACCCATCGAAGCCCAGGCGGCGGAAGAGGTCGCCAAGGAAGAGGAAGAGAAGGAGGCTGCTGGGGAGAAGGATGATGTGAAAGAAGAAGACAAGGCCCAAGCCCCCGAACCCCCGGTTGTGCTCAGCGAGGACGGTGAGAAGGTGCAGCCTGCTATCGAGGCTAAGCGCCGGACGAGCATCGAGGAGCCCGATGAGGGGGATGAGGTTGTCGTCTAGGTTGATGTTGCAAGTGGATTCAATGGGGACTGGCGTGGGCGGAAGAGGCTACTAGGCTGATTGATGTTGTGGGGTTTTCATGATGATCAGTACTACTGCCGTCGCGGCGGGCGATGATGAGATGATACGAGTATCTTGTAGGAGTACTTTGGCCAAATATACACACAAGGAACACGACGAGAGAGAGAGAGAGAGAGAGAGCATATGTGTGTTTTGTGTGTGTGTGTGTGCTGCAGGAGTCTTTCAGGGAGTCATGGGATTGTGATTGGGTTAGAGGTCATGATCATGGAGTACATCCCATGGCAAATGTGTGTAGTAGTTGAGTCTATTGGCGTTGTCATTTGGACTGGCTGGCTGGCTGGCTCATCACGTTGAGAATTGTATTATATGCGTGTTCTGTTCCTACTACTGGTCTTGAGTTGTTCCGGCCCGTGACATGCGGTTGATAGTGGTGCCCTCGTGGGCTGGGAGGCAGAGTGTAGGGAGTATGTCTAGTATGGTATGGGGATGTTACCTAATCCACATCTCGGGACCGATCTCGGCAGGTCTCTGGGGCACCCCACCAGCAGTCCCCAGGCTTGCGGTAGGGACTTGGCAGGTGTACATGCGACGAGATACGGTGCTCTATCTGCTGCTGCCATGACACCTTCTGCTGCTGCTGAAGCTGGGGAACGATCAGGGCTCCCAGTACTCTCGTTGTCAAACAACAGAATATTCTTCAACATCCTCACTATTTAGCCGCTTTTACAAGTACCTGGTAAGCTGACGTCGTGCCGCGCATACCAGAGGCCAACCAAGGCAGTACGCATAAACCACCCCGACCCCAGAGGACCACCCCTCCTCCCCAACACGAGTGCCTAGCAGTTGCATTAACCCATCGCCTCGGGGAGTGTTTCATCGACAGGAGGGCGGCTGGCTACCTGGTTCTTGGATTGCCCGCTACTACTGCAATACTAGTCGGACGGTTTTACCGGGTGCGCGGTAACATTCTTGTTATAATCTGGACGAAGGGTCGCCACCATGATCGCCAGGGCTGTCCTTGCCGTGTTTGCGGTGCTTTATGTGCATGTTTACTTGAGGGTAATTTATTTTCTCTCCTTGAATCCCCTTCCAAATCGGCCAAGCCTATGACGATAGGGATGAAAGCTGACCTTGGGACTGCGGCGTGATTAATAGGCCTTGCATTTGATTCGACCGCCACCGAGGCAGCGGACGTGACGACTTAGACGAGGAATCGTCGACTACGACCTACGCTGAACCAAATCAACGATCCATCTGATGACTACCAGACTCGGCTCGTCTCTGCCAATTCAAATACCCACACGCGCCTGAGCAGAAGCCGGAATGGCCACCATGACCACCATGACCGTGACCCAGGCGCCGTTATCGTCCTCTTCTACGATCCCATCCGCCCCACCACCCGCCAGAAAGAAGCGGGCAAACTCCCGGCTACAAGCATGGCACGACGGCGCGGACAAGCAGCACGGTGCTGCTGCTGGTGCTGCTGCTGCCGCTGCCAGGGGCAGCAGGAAGAGCAGAGGAGGGCCAGGGGTCAAGAAGGACCCGCCGCCGCTGATCCGCAAGGTCGGGCTCGCCGCGCAGATCTACGGTATTCAGGGCGTCATGGGCACGGTGTTGTGGTTCCAGGGCTGGAGGGAGTGGCTGTACCCTCCCGACGGCGGGCCGGACATCGTCAAGGCTTACGAGTGCCGGCCAGGCATGGGCGTGCGGTAGGTTTCACGGCGCCCCCCCCCCCCCACCCCAGGTCACCCGTCGTCATCTTTTCTCTCATCTCTGCTCTCGAACACAATGTCAAATCTAACAATGTTACCTACCGTTTAGCATCTTCTTCCCAAAGACCTTCGACCTGACCTCCCCCCAGACCCTGCCCACGATCCTCTCGGTCCACGGCGGCGGCTTCTGCGTGGGCACGAGCCGTGACGACGACGAGTGGAACAGGCGCGTCGCCGACTCCCAGGGCGTGCTGGTCATCAGCCTGCCCTACTCCAAGGCCCCGCGCGCGCCCTTCCCCGCCGGCCTGCGCGACCTCGAGGCGCTGTACCTGGCCGTGCTCGCCGACGAGAGCCTGCCCATCGACCGGACGTCACCGAGCAGCAGCAGCAGCAGCAGCACACCGGGCAAAGGCGGAAGAGGGGGAGGGAGAAGAGGAAACAGAAGCAGGGCAAAGGGCAGGGTCGCCCTGGCGGGCTTCGACGCCGGCGCCAATCTCGCCCTCGCCCTGTCCCAGATGCCAGCCGTGCGCGGCGCCGCCGTGCCGCCGACGGCCGTCGTCAGCATCTGCGGGATCTTGGACCTGGCGCGCCCGGTCGAGGCGAAGCTGCGCGGGAGGCCGTACAAGCCCGGCCTGTCGGCGCCGCGGAACGGGGCGACGGACATGCTGGCGGCGACGCACGCGGCATACGCGTGGAGCTACGTCCCGTACGGGCAGGACCTGCGGGACCCGTGGCTGAGCCCTGCCGCGTCTGCGGGGTGGGGTGGGGGGTGGGGAGAGGTGGTGGGGCAGGACGGCGGGGACGGAGACCCGCTGCCGCCGCACGTGTGCCTCGTGGGCGCGGAGCTGGACATCTTCGCGCACGAGAGCTGGCGCATGGCGTGCCGGCTGGTGCAGGAGGGCGGGATCCGCAGGGGCGACGGGCGGAGGGCGCGGTGGCGGGTGCCGGACCCGGACGACGGGTCTGACAAGACGCATTCGATATGCGGGCGGGAGCAGGTCCGCGCCGTCAAGGGGTCGCTCGAGATGGAGGACCTGTCGGTGGCCGCGCGCGACGACGAGGACGGGCTGGGCGCGCGGAAGAGGTTTGGGTTTCAGGAGACGTGGCCGGCTGCCGGGGACGAGGGAGGGGATGGGGACGGGGATGAGGATGGCAGTGTCCGTTGGATTCTTGTGCCGGACGTGATGCATGGCTTTGACCGGGCCCTGTGGAGGGCTGGCGGGGAGGAGACGGCGAGGGATGCCGAGCTGAAGACTGTTGCTTATATTGACGCTGTCGGGAGGTGGCTGCGGGATACCGTGTGGAAGATGTGACTGGAGTGTCTATCAGAAATGAAGCTCTTCCCAATCCAACCTGATCATGGTGCTTGGGTTTGGCCCTCTGAAAGGAACGGAGACCACGACTGCCGAAACGGTCGTCTTCAGACGGGAGCGCTTATCTCGCCCAAGTCCCAAGCACGTAACATCATCCTTCACGCCCCTTGCCTTGGCATCTTGTCATCATCATATAATCTCTGGTGATCTTGTCTTCATTCATTCCATCGAAAATTTGACCACGCATTTTTAAGTCGTTTGCCTGAAACCATGGCGTCTTCCGGACCCAAGGACCTTACCCTCTCGTCCACGGTGGAACTCCTCGCCCCGGGCATGAACAGGACCAAAACCCTGGGACAAGGTCGTGGGCAGCGTCTGGAAGGTCTCTGGGGCCCAGGTGGTGGTGGTGGTGGTGGCCACCACCGGGAGGAGGAAGAGGAAGCGCGTCGACGACGCCAGGGCGGCTTCTGCCGGGGAGCAGCAGGCAGGCGCGGGCGAGGAGTACGTCGACTTTGTTCCTGGTCCACACACCGTACGGGGGCCCGAACGCCCAAGAGGGACCGCAGGGAGATGTGCCTCGCGCTGGAGAGGGCGTTTGAGGAGGGCAAGGCCAGGGCGATCGGCGTGAGCAATCCCTTACAAGGTTGAACACCTCGAGGAAGATGAGGGAGTATGCCAAGGTGTGGCCGCCGCACATACTGTAAACCAGATTCAAGTAAATACATCTGCTTTCCCGTTTCCCCGGCTTTATAATTGCCCTCCTCTTATAATTAAAGTTTATTTTTATAGCTATAAAGCTATTAGATTTATATATTTAGATAATGGAATATAGTGGCATTACTTAAGTTTTAAGTATATATATTAGTTTAAACTTAATTAATAATTATTTTAATTTTAGCTAAATAATTACTTTTAAGTAATCTTATAAAATAAAGTTATAATAAATAGATATTTAAATAAAGCTAAAACTTTAGCTAAGGTAATAGCAGCTTTTTAATATCCCTTATTTTAAATAACTTATACTTATATATAAAAAGCTTAAATTATATAATAATAACACTTTTATATAATATTTATTAATGTTAAATTAGTTTACTTATAGCTTATAATAGCTTTAACCTTAATAGATTAATTTATATTAAAGTTAATCTCTTTTAAATATAAGGTTAAAAGACTTATAATTATATTTTTTAAATTAAATTCTATTTAACTATATTATATTTTTATAATTAAGCTTTCCCTTTTAAGTATAAGGTTAAAAGACCTATAATTATATGTTTTTTAAATTAAATTTTATTTAATTATATTATATTTCTATAATTAAGCTTTATCTTTTTAATTTATTTAAATAAAAGGTAAACCTTTTTAAAGAAAATATATTAGATTTATAACCTTTTATTCTTTCTTTAGCTTATTATTAATTTTTACTTTATAAGTAATAAATTTCTTTATTTCTTTAAAATAAATCTTATATATTTTTAAGGTAATAATAAATATATTAATTTACTTAAATAAGGAAAGGTTATTATCTTTATATTTTTTTACTTTAATAAGAAAACTTTTTATTTAAGTAAAGATTTACTTATTATATTTAAAGTTTATTTTTATAGCTATAAAGCTATTAAATCTATATATATAAATAGTGGTTTAAGCTTAACTATTATCTCGGTTTTAGCTAAATAATTACTTTTAAGTGGTCTTATAATATAGCAGAAAAGGTTATAATAGGTATATATTTAAGTAAAGCTAGAACCTTTAAGGCAATAGTAGCTTTTTAATATCGCTTATTTCGAGTAACTTATATTTAAAGGCTTAAGCTATATAGCGATAATATTTTTATATAATGCTTAATAGTATTAGATTAGCTTATAGCCTATAATAGCTTTAATCTTAATAGGCTAATAGCTTATTAAAAGGATTAATATAAATAAATTAGGTATAGCTTAATATTATAGCTATTAATATAGAATAGCGGCTTTTAATTATAGATAAACTTATAAAAGATTAATAAGTTATTATAAAAAGTTTTATATAGTAAAATTTACTATATTAATCTTAAAAGATATATTATACTTTATTCTTTTTAAATATTTATTATTATTTTAACTTAATAAGGGAAGTTAAATAAATAAAATAGTTAATATTTATTTTAATAATTTATATATATTAAAAAAGAGATATTTTTTAATTAAATATATTTTAAGTTTCTATAAGTTATTTATTATATAATAAAATACGCTAATTAAGTATAAATTATTTTAAAGATTTAACTTTTAATATAATATATAATAAATTTATAATAATTAATCGGTTTAATTATTATTACTTTTTAAAGATTTAGCTATTAGCGTAACTTATAAATAAGTTTAATTATAATATAAATTATTATTACTTTTTATTAAATATTTCTTTTTATTAATAATAATTTTTAATAATTTTAATAATAATAATTTACCTTTTCTTTTTAACTATTTTATAATTATTTAATAATTATTAATTAATATTAATAAGGCTTTACCTTAAAGTATATATATATAATTATATATATAGTAGTTAAAATAATAAATATTATTTTATTAATTAAAGCTATTATTAAAATAATAACGGCCGCTAACTAGCTATTTAAATATTATAAATAATAGCTACCTTTTTAAATATAAAGTTAAAAGATTTATAATTATATTTTTTTAAACTAAATTTTATTTAACTATATTATAGTTTTATAATTAAGCCTTATTTATTTAAATAAAATATAAACTTTTTTAAAAATATATAATAAATAATTAACCTTTCTTTTTGTATTTAACTTATTATTTATCTTTACTTTATAAGTAATAAACTTTTTTATTTTTTTTTTAAAATAAACCTTATATATCTTTAAAGTAATAATAAATATATTAATTTATTTAAATAAAAAAAGGTTTTTATTTTTATATTTTTTTACTTTAATAAGAAAACTTTTTATTTAAATAAAGATATATATATTATAAATAAAGTTTATTTCTATAACTATTTATAATAAAGCTATTAATAGAAAAAGTATTAATTAATAGCCTATAAATTCCTAATAAATTTATAAGGCTTTCTTATCTATATACTTATAATAAATTTATAGTAAATTTACCGTAAATTCACTATAAATTTACTATATATATTAATATATATAAGATATAGTAAATTTACTATAAATTTATAGTAAATTTATTATTTATAATAAATTCCCTTCTTTATTATATATTAATTACCCCCCTTATATATATTTTATCTTTAAATAAAACCGGCTAGCTTAAGCTTTATAAATTTATTATAAATTTACCGGCTAAGCTTAAAAAGAATATTTAAATAAATTAAGGTAGGGGAATATAATAAATAAATAATATATATAGTAATTAATTATATAGATTATTTATCTTATTTAAATTCCGTCTCTTAAAGCTTAAAATATAGTAAGTAAGGGGGGGGGGGCTATAATAGTTAAGGCTATAGCTCCTACTTCCTCGATAAACCTCGGTTTACTTTATACTTAAGCTTCCGTAAGTAACTTTATATAGTAAGAAGTATTTATTACGCCGTTAAATACCTCCCGGAAGGCCCTATAGGCGCCTAATAGGGAAAAACCCGTAATATAGGGAAAAAACTTTATTAGCTAAGGGATATAATAACTAATAGTAATAGGTATGCAATTATAGGGAATTAATTAGGGGTAAATAGTCTTACCCTTCGGGGCTAAAGGGGCATACTAAAGGAAGGGCAAGTTAAAAAGGAGGCACTAGCGAGATTCGAACCTATACCCTTTATATTACTAATATAGAAAAGTATCCTAACGCTTAATTAATACGCTATAGTGCCGTAATTAATTATATAAATAATAGTAAAGGTAAATATAGAAATAATTATAAAAGAGATAAAATATAAAAGAAATATAAAATAAAAATATAAATAAGTAATAATTATATTTTTTATAAAAATTTACTATATTAAATAAAAGTAAAAAGAATTATTATTATTTATTTAATCTAGCTAATTATTAAAAGATTACTTATAAGCTTAAAAAGGTAATAGTATAAGTAATATAATAATTAATAGCTTTATTTATAAAAGCTAGTATTAAAGTTAACTAAGCTAATAACTACTTTTTAAAAAGATTAAATACTTTTTTAAAATATAATATTAGCAACTTAATTAATTTTTATAAAGAATAGTACGAAAGTTTTAATAATGCTATATATTACGGTATAATTAAATAAATTTATAATATAGCGTTTAAGTTAATTTTTAAAATCTTTATAAATACCGTTTATATATTTAACAATTTATATATTCCTAATAGCGGTATTATTAATAGAGTTATTATTATTATAATAGCGTTTAATAACGCTAAAATTAGCTTTATAATATAGAATATTATATAAAATAAAGTATATAGAAAGATAAGCGGTATTATTAGTATTATTAATAGATTTTATAATTATTATAGCCTTAACTAGGCTATAAATAATAAAGATAGGTATTAAGGCGATAAGCTTTTTATTATTAATAAGAAAGATAAATATAATATAAGCCTTACTAATAAATAAATAATAATTAACAGCTATATTAGTTTTATTATTAATAGCGATTATAATAGGGCTAGCTATATTAAAGTTCTTAATATTAACTTTATTAAATTTACCTATATAAATAAACGTTATTTAAAAGAACTATCTTTTTTTAATTAAGGTTAAAAAAGCGGTAATATTAGCTTTAGCCGAAAAAATAAAAATATCTTTAATAATGCCGGATAAAAAAAAAGGTTACTTATATTAAACTTAAAAGCCTTTTTATAAATAAGCTTATTATCCTTATTATTATTACTAATAATATAGGTGCGCTTATTAATAAATTTAAATAAGGTTTCGATATTAAAGCGGTATATTATTATCTTAAAGGTTTTATATTAATTATTTTATTTTAAGATAGCCTTAGCTTTTTAAGCTAGCAATATAATACTAGGGCGGTTAATTTTAATATTAATATATTACTACGCTATATAGCTATCTAGGTTTTTATTTATATAAGTAAGTATAATAGCGGTAAAGGTAATAGCTATAGCTTTTTTAGCTATTATATTAATAATCTTATTATTATTAAAGAATTAGCCCTTAAGGTTATAGTTTTTAAATAAGGGAGCTATAATAAAAGCCTAGTTTCTTAAGGTATTATAAATATACTTATTAGTAGGGGGGCTATATAGGAAAGGGCTTAAAGGACTTAATAGAATATTATTAAATATATAATTTTAAATGTTATTAAGCGTTAACTTTAAATTAAATAATATTTATTAACCGGTTTAGCTATCCTTATAAAGTTCTTAACCTTTATATAAAGTATTTTTATAATTTATTTAAATAGGGATAAGGAATAGTTATAGCTATATTTAAGCTTATTTTTATAAGATAATATAACTAATAAAGTAATTAGGTAGCAGGTTATATAAGATATAAATATTATATTTAATATTATAATTAAGCAGCCTATTATATCCCTTCTTATAAAAGGCTATATAAAAGGCTATATAATTTTTTTTATAATATAATAAAAGCGCGTTATATCGGGATAGTATAATATATATTTTAAGCGCTATAATAATTTTGTCTTTATAAAGATATATTACTTAATAGTATCCTTTAAATAAAAGTTTTCCCGCCTTATAAGGTTTAATTATTATATAGCGGTATTTTATAATATAGCTTTATTATAAGTAAACTATATTAAGGTTTTAGCTTATTAGGTATAGTATAATATAAAAGTTTAATATAATTATAAACTTATTTAATAATAAAGCAGATTATTTTATTTAGCTAGCTTATAAAAGGTAAGTATAGTTATATAAGTAAAAAGGGTATATAATATAATAGCGGTATAATTTATAAAGATTAATATAACGGTAAATAATAAGTTATATAAAATATATAATAAAGAAATAAAGTAAATAAGTAATTAAATAAAAAGGTTTATATTTATATAATTAAATTAAAAAGTTTATAATAAATTTACTATAAACTTATAAGATATATACCTTTATTTACTTAAGCGTATATATTTAGCCTTTAAGCTAATAAGGCTATAGCTTAGCTTAGCCTACTTAATAGCCTACCTTATTAATATATAGCTATAATAAGTAACTTATTTAGCTTTAAGCTTATAAGCTTACTATTATTTTTTTTATAAGCTATAGCGTAAAGCTTATTTATATAAAACTATTTAACCTTAAACTTTTAAATTAAGTTATCTATATAAAGATAACTTATTAATATTTATATATTATAATAGTTTAAATAATTAGCTTATTTAATAAAATATTTTATAATTAATTTTCCTTATCTTATTTTATAATTCCTTTTTTAAATAATATAGCTAACTTTATAATATTTAAAAGCTTTTAAATTATTAATATTATTTTTAATATTTATAGCTTTATTTTAAAAATATTTTTAATTATATAAATTTAATAAGGGCGGTTAAGCTAATATAAGCTATATTATAAAGATTATAAGGTAAATATTTATATATAGCGCTAGCTTAAGCTAGTAAGCTAGCTTACTTATCTTTTTAAAGATTTTAAATAGGCTTATCTATTATTTTAATAGCTTTTTTAAAGGCTTATTTAATAATAAATATCCGGTATTTAAATTAATATATATTTAATTATTAAGGTAAAGTTATATTTAGCGATATTTTAAATTATAATAATATTTTATAAATATTTAAGCCTTAATAAATAAAAGTTATACTTTCTTTTAATATATCTTTTTTAATATTAATAGGGTTATTTTTTCTATTAAGGTAGTATTAGCTAGGTTAAATTTATATAAGATTTAGTTTATTAAATATTTTATAGCTTAGTTATAAGTATTATTTAAATTAAATTATAAGGTAAAAAGTATATTTATTTATTTATAGTTTAAATATATAATTACCTATATTTATATTATTATTTTTATTATTTAGTTTTTTATTTTAGATTATTTATTAATTTATAAGTATTATATAGTAAAGAAAAGTAGCTTTAATTTTAAGGTATTTTATAAACCGTATTAAAATTTAAAAATAAACTTTTTATTTCTATTTAAAAAAATTCTTTTAAGGATGCTTTAATTATTAAGATATAATATATAAAATAATATAAAAATCTAATTTTAAATAATATAAATAATATTACCAGGGATAATAAAGATAGCTTTAGAAAACTTATTTATAATAATTATAAAAAAGTTAAAGAAAAAGGCTATAAATAGTTTTTATAATATTTATATAATAGAAACTTTAAATATATTTATAATAAAGTTTATAGCTATAATATAAAATAAGATTAGTAATAAAAATATAGGCTATATTTTATTAAAAAGTTTTTAATTATTATTTCGGTTTAAAATATATATATAATAATACTTAATATATATAGTAACCTTATATCTATAATAGCGAATAATATACTAATTTATTAAATTATAATAAATCTTATTCTTTTTAAAATAATATTTAAAATTATAGGCTTTAATTATAAGTTAATCTATAATATTTAGCGGTATATATAGTTAACGCTTATTAAAGTATTTTATAAAGTATAATAAGCTATATAATTTAAATTTAAATAATATAAATATTTAAAGGTTAAGATTTTATAATTATTAAATAATTTTAGCTTATTCTTTCACTTTAAAATATTTATAAGCTATCGATTTTCTAAGTAAATTATTAATATATATTTTAAAAATAATATAGATAGCTTCTTTTAAAAGCTTATTTAATATACCCTTATTTTTTTAAGCTTTTAATAAATAAATAAATAAAATAATATATTAATAATAATATTAATAATTCCGGGGATATAATAAATATTAAGTTAATATTAGCTTAAATATTTTAAAGTTAATATAAGTTTTATATTTATTTTAATTTTATTTATAATCTTTAATAATATTTATTTTATTATATTAATAGTAGCTATATAGTTTATTAATATATAAATTAGTTAAACTTTACTTAACCTTATAATAATATAAAGCTTTTTAACTAGCTATATTAAATAAATAACTTTAAATTTAGTTAGCTAATACTTTTTTTTAATAATATTAATAGTTTTATTAAGATAAAGTATTAAATATATTTATACTTATAAAATCGGGGATATTTTATCTTAAGATATACCGTTAGCTAGTTAAAAGGCTATATTTAAAAAGCTAACTTTTTTAAAGGTATTTAGCTATATAAATAAAGCCTTATTTAGATTTTAATAAAATAAGGCGTTCGGCTTAATAAAGGCGGCCTATAGATTTATAAATACCTTTTACTTTAGCTTTATAAAATTAACGTTAGCCCTTTTAATATATTATTTATAAAAGTTTTCTTTAAATAGTTTCCCTTTTAATTAAGTAGCTATTAATATTTATATCTTTTTATATTATAAAGGGTTAACTTTTTAGCTATATTTTAAAATTAGATATTATAAATATCCGGTTAATTTTATAAACTTCTTTAATTATTATAATATATTGGAATCCTTTTAAATATAAGGTTAAAAGACTTATAATTATATTTTTTTTTAAACTAAATCTTATTTAATTATATTATATTTCTGCAATTAAGCTTTATCTCTTTAATCTATTTAAATAAAAGGTAAACCTTTTTAAAAAAGCGTAATAAATAATTAACCTCCCTTTTTCTATTTAACTTATTATTTATTCTTACTTTATAGGTAATAAACTTATCTATTTCTTTAAAATAAACCTTATATATCTTTAAAATAATAATAAATATATCGATTTACTTAAATAGAAAAGGGTTTTTATCTTTACGCTTTTTTACTTTAATAAAAAAACTTTTTACCTAAGTAAAGATTTACTTATTATATTTAAAGTCTATTTCTATAGCTATTTATAGCAAAGCTATTAAATCTATATATCTAGATAATAAAATATAGTGGCTTTATCTAGGTCTTAAGCGTATATAAATAGTAATTTAAGCTTAACTAGCAGTTATCTCGGTTTCGGTAAGCTAAATAATTGCTTTCGAATAGTTTTATAAAATAAAGTTATAATAAGTAAGTATTTAAATAGAGCTAAAACCTATACATATCCTATAAAAGTACGCAGTTAAGGTAATAGCGGCTTTTTAACATCGCTTATTTCGAGTAACTTATATTCGTATATAGAAGACTTAAGTCACACGGCGATAACACTTTCGTATATTAATAATACTTAATAGCGTTAAACTAAATTACTTATAGCCCGTAATAGCTTTAACCTTAACGGTATTAGCTCCTCTCTATCTATTATAATAGTATATATATAACTATAAGCTAATAATAGAATTAAAGCTTATTAATAATACCGGCGTAAATAAATTAGGCGCAGCCTAATATTATAGCTATTAGCGCAAAATAGCGGCGTTTAACTATAAACGGGCTTATAAAAGATTAATAAGTTATTATAAAAAGTTTTATATAGCAAAACCTATTATATTAATTTAAAAGATATATTATACCTTATCCTTCTTAAATACTTACTATTATTCCAGCTTAATAGGGGAACTTAAATAAATAAAATAGTTAATAATATATCGGAAAATTAAAATTTAATTAAAGTTTAAACCTTATTATCTATATTATATAGTTTAAGCCTATTTATATAAAAGCTAAGTAAATTTATAAATAGATATTTAAAGAAGGATTTCTTAAGTAAAAGTAATATATTCTTTTTAACGAAAAGTTTAAAGATTTAATAAAGGTACTAAATATACTTTCCGGCTATATTAAAAAAAATAATTATATTATTTATAAAGGTAGTAGTAAATAACTAATATAATTTAAGTAAATAGTTTATATATCTTTAAATATAAATAAAAGAATTCCGAAAGCTTATAATAGCTATTTTAAATCTCTTTTAGCTATAATAGCTTATTATTATAAATCTATTATAATATAATAAGTAAATTATAAACTAATAAAAGAAAAGGCTTATATTTATTACCGATAGAAATGCTTTACTATAAATCTTATAAATAATCTTAAATTAAAGAGAAAAAAAATAGATATCCGGTATTATAACTTTATTAAAGAATTATAAATCGATAATTAGTTTTCCTTTTTATTAATTATTTATTATTTGCTATATTATAAAAATAAGGGCTTTAAAAGAAATTAAAATAATTATTTATTCCGCTTAGCCCTTATTATATAAATTAGTTATAATATTATTAATAATTTTATAATTCTCTTTATTTAAATAATAGGATTTTTTATTAACTTTTTAATTTTGCTAGCCTTTTATTAATAGAATTCTTATTTAATAAAATTTTAATATATTAATTAATTCGAAATCCTTAAATATATAGTTAAATTTATTTATTAATTAGAAAATATTAGTAATAAACTAAGAAAACATATTATAAATATAAACTTTATTAAATAACTTAATTTCCGGTAAATTTTTAATTTTAAATATCCCTAGCTTTTTATTTATATAAAGCTAGTTTTAAAAGTTTATAAGAATTAGCTTATTAGACTTCTTTATATCTAATAAATTTAATAAAGAGCGTATTTAGGCTATAGGTAATTTAAGCTTATTTAGCGTATTAAGTAGGGTAATTAAGTTAAAGGATATAAATAATAGGAAGAATTCCTTATTTTTAAAAAAGTAGGCAGATATTTATAATTATCTAAATATTATACTTTTATAAAGATTATTTTATAAAATCAGATATAAAAGAAGAAAGTATTTTTAATTAACTATTTTTAAAAATTTATAATAGGTATAAGGATTAATTTATAGCTATAATCCTATATATATTATAGCTTATTAAATAATTAACCTAGCTTTTTTATTCGGGCTAAAATAAAAAGGTAATTATTTTTCTTATAAAGCTATTATAATAAGTATTAGCCGGTATAAATATAATAAAACGGTAATATTTATAGCGGCTTTTACTATATAATTACGCTTTAGCGCTTTAATATATATTATAGCGGGTATAGCTACTTTATTAAAATATCTAAAAATAATTTTATTAATAAAGTTTAAGATATTTACTTAATATAATATTATAAATTCTTATTTAATAAAAAAGCCTATCTATAAGTTTTTTAATACTTAGGCGCTTATTCTTATTATAATAATTATAGATTAATCTTTTATAATAGCTATATAATAAATATTAAATTTTATTTAGCTAAACGCTTTAATATAGCCGATACTATAAATATTTATTATCGCTTTTTAATTAATATTAATATTTAGCAATATATTTAAGATATTTATAAATATAATATACCGTAATATACTTATATTATAATAAGCGGTAAATATTAATTTATCCGGTAATTTTTAAGTTTAAATATATATATATATATATTTATTTTCTTTAATAGAAGAAATCTTTAATAGCTTATTTACCCGAAATATAGGGCCGGTTTATTAGGTATCTTATATTTAAATACGCTAGGTAATTAGCTTATAAGCTAAAAGATATTTATTATAAATCTTCTTTATAAGCAGTATTACTTTATAATTATAATAGGTAAGATACTAGGATTAATAATAATATTTATCTATATATAGTTTTTTATTTATAATAATAGATTTTTATTATAAAGGATTTAAAATATAAAAAGAGATTTTATTTATAAGCTAGTAGCTAATTTTTTCCTTTATTTACTAGGGTTCTTTATTTTCTATTTAATTCGATTTATAGTTTTCTATAAATAGTTTAGCGTTTTTATTCTTATATCCGACTTTTAAATTATTATTAGCAGGGTAATAGCCTTAAAAGTAAAGTTTTTACTTATAAAATATATTATATTAAAACTTACTATTATTAATATTAAATATTTAAATAATATTAGTTAAAAGGTTTTCTTAATTATTATATATTATAAAACCGGTAATATAAATATAAAGGTTTATAATTATTTAAGAATTTATATTAATATATTAACTTATCCTATATAGCGATATTTATTATAAACTTTTATTAAGGTAAGGCTTAAATAGCCTTAATATTTTCTTAATTTTAAAAGGCTTTTTTAATATTTATAAGCTTTTAATATTATTCCGCTATTATATTATAAAAGATAAATTTAAGGATATAGTTATCGATTATTTTATTTATTTAAGTTTCTTTATTAAGCTAAAATAATAATAAGTATCCGAAAAGGATAAGGTATAATATATCTTTTAAATTAATATAATAGATTTTGCTATATAGAACTTTTTATAATAACTTATTAATCTTTTATAAGCCTATCTATAGTTAAAAGCCGCTATTCTATATTAATAGCTATAGCGTTAAGCCGCGCCTAGTCTATTTACACTAGTGCTTTTAATAAGCTATTAGCCTATTAAGGTTAAAGCTATTATAGGCCGTAAGCAATTTAATCTAACGCCGTTAAGCACTATACAAAAGTGCTATTATCGTATAACTTAAGCCTTTAAATATAAGTTATTCGAAATAAGCAATATTAAAAAGCTGCCATTGCCTTAACTATATACTCTTATAGGATATATATAGGTTTTAGCTCTGCTTAAATATATATCTATTATAACCTTTTCCGCTATATTATAAGACTACTCGAAAGTAATTATTTAGCTTACCGAAACCGAGATAATAGTTAAGCTTAAACTAGCACTTATATACGCTTAAGACTTAAGTAAGGCTACTATATTCTATTATCTAAATATATAGATTTAACAGCTTTACTATAAATAGCTATAGAAATAAACTTTAAATATAACAAGTAAATCTTTATTTAAATAAAAAGTTTTTTTATTAGGGTAAAAAAGTGTAAAGATAAGTAACCTTTCTTATTTAAATAAATAGATATATTTATTATTACCTTAAAGATATATAATTCGGAGATCTATTTTAAAAAAATAAAGGAATTTATTATCTATAAGTTAAGGATTAATAATAAGCCGAGGAAAGGATAAAAAGTTATAAGTTTAATACGCTTCTTTAAAAAGGTTTACCTTTTATTTAAATAAATAAAGCTTAGTTATAAAAACGCAATATAGTTAAATAAAATTTAGTTTAAAAAATATATAATTATAGGTCTTTTAACCTTATACTTAGGAGGGGGGGATATAGTTATTAAAATAAATTTAATAAGCACTTTATAAGTAAAGCTTATAACCTTAATTTTTATTATATAGGTTAATTAATATATAAATATAAATAAGTAATAAGATAATAGCGGCTTTTAATAATATATTTAAAGTTTATTAATAGGTAATTATAGCTAATAATAGTTATATCTTTATATAATTTTTTTATTAAAGATATTATATTTTTTATTTATCTTTTAAGCGGTTTTTAAAGTTTTAAAAGCTAGCCTTAATTTTAGATTTATTAAAATATAAAATAATAAAGGCTTTATTTATCTTATTTTATATATTATAAGTAATAAATAACTTTAATTATTTTATAAAAAGCGTAAATTATTATATTTATTAAATATACTTTTAAATATTTTATTTATAATATATATCGGCTTATAAGTATCTTTACTAATAAAGAAAAGTTTTATAATATCTTATAATATATTAAAGTTATTTAATAAATATTATTTTTAAAATACTTAAGGGTTATAGCTACTTATAATAAAGATATATTATTTCTTAAGGTTGAAAGTAATCTAAAATTATAAATATATTATATCGGAAAAATAAGAAGATAAATTATAATATAATTAATATATTTAATTATTATATTTAGCAATATAAGTTTTATAATAGTTTATAAATTCTTAAAGGTTTTTTTAAATAATTAGTTTTCTATTTATATAAAATATTTAAAAAAGCTTTTTAAAGTTATTTTAATTATTATAAGATTTAAATCTTCTAATATTAATATTTTTAAATTTTTTATTTAAATAGAAATTAAATAGGTTTTATAATATATTATTATTAAAGGAATTAAATAAATTTAAATATTCTTAATTATAATTTTTATTTTTATTATTAATAAAAGTTTTATATATATATAGGTTATTATTTTATTTAAGCGGCTTAAAAGCTTTCTTTTTATTATATAAGGGTAAGGCTTCGGAAGTTATAAGTAGTGCTTTATAAGTATATTAAAAGCTTAGGGGAATAGGATTAAGGAATATAGCTAGTTTTTAAAAGAATTGCCTAAATAGCCTTAAGGTAAGTTACCTAATAGCTAATTTAATCTTTAAAGCAGATTTAGCTTAGCTAGCTCGAAAGGCCTAGAATAATATAGCTCTAGCTATAGCTTATTATTTCTAGTTTAAGAAATATAAATATATAAATATCTCCGGAAAGGCTAGCAATTTATTAATTAATTTAAAAGTAAAGTTTAAAAATAAAAATTCCGAAATAAAAGCGTTATAAGCTAGGGTTTAAAATAGCCCTATATAAAGGAAAATAGCTTAATATAGTATTTAGATAATAATACTTTTATTTTATTTTTAAAACTTAAATATTATTAATTAAGCTAAATAAATTTCTTTTATTATATTAAGCTTTATAATAATAGCTTAAAAGGTTTAAAGGTTTTAATTAATCCCCTTTATAATTTAAAAAGCTATTCCTTATAGCTTTTTTATCTTCTTTATACTTTTTTTAAATATAAAATCTTATATATTATATATAAATAAAATATATTAAATATAGCCTTTTAGCTAAAAGTAACGCCTTAAAATAATATTCTTATTAATAATAGTTTTTATAATATATAATTCTTTTTAAAATTTAAATAGTTAAAAGCTAAATTAAGTAAATTAAAGTTTCTTTAATATATTTTAATATATTTTAAATTCCTAATTAATAACTATTAAATATAATTATAAATATAAGTAATAGTTATTAATTAATTTCCGGTTTTTTTAATATTAATATATAAGGTTTACCTTAATAATCTTTATAAAATCTTAACTTTTTAACTATTACTATAAAATAAAAAGTATTTCTTTTAATATAGCTTATTAATAAATAGCTTTAAATTACTTATAGCTTAATTTAAAAGGGTTATATATAGTTATATATCTTTTATATAATATCTGCTATATAGTAAAAGATATAGCTATTTTAATAAAGTCTTTTTTTTTTAATTAAAAGTAGTTAAAAAAAAGGAATAATAAAAGGAAATAACGGTATAAAGTTAAAAGAAAATTTCTATATTATTTATTAAAATAAAGTTAAATAATAGCGGTAAAAATATAAGTAAAAACTATAAATCTAAATTATATAATTAAAAGGTTATATTATAATAAAATAATTAATAAAATAGTAGTAAATTTATTATATATAATAGAAAAAAAGATTTTAATAGCTAATAATTATAATTATAGCCCGATAATTAATAATTATAGTTATAACTTAATAGTTAATAATTATAATTATAACCTAATAATTAATAACTATAATTATAATCCGATAATTAATAATTATAGTTATAACCCGATTTATATAAGCGATTATATAGCTAAGGTATATAATTATAGCTATTATATAATAGGAAAAGTATTAATTAATAGCTTATAAATTTCTAATAAATTTATAAAGCTTTTTTATTTATATACTTATAATAAATTTATAGTAAATTTACTATAAATATATTATAAATTTACTATATATATTAGTATATATAAGATATAATAAATTTATTATAAATTTATAGCGAATTTACTATTTATAGTAAATTCCCTTTTTTATTATATATTAGCTATTAAATTTATATATTTAAATACTATACTTAATAATAAAATATAATAGCCTTATTTAATATATATAAGTGCTAGTTTAAGCTTAATTATTATTTTAATTTTATATAAATAATTGCTTTTAAATAGTTTTATATAATAAAGTTATAATAGTTACTCGGTTCTATTAAATAGGTATAAATTACTCTTTATTTAAAATTCTATCTATTAAAGTTAAGAATTTTATAAAGTAAAAGAAAGGTAACTATAATAAAAGAGTTTATAGCCCCTTATTCTTTATAAACCTTAATCTTACTTTATATTTAAGCTATTATAAGTAACTTTATATAATAAAAAGTATTTACTATACTATTAAATACTTTCTAAAAAGTTTTATAAGTGTTTAAAAGGGAAAAATTATATTATAAAGAAAAACGTTTTAATTAAAGAAATAGTAATTAATAGTATAAGGTATATAATTATAAGAAATTAATTAAAGAGAAAATTAATCTTACCCTTTAATATTAAAGGGGCGTATTATTAAAAGGGTAAATTAAAAAGGCACTAATAAAATCTTAAACCTATACCCTTTATATTACTAATATAAAAGAGTATCTTAACGCTTAACTAATATACTATAATGCTTATTAAATAGATATATATTTAAGTAAAGCTAAAACCTTTAAAGTAATAATAGTTTTTTAATATCGCTTATTTCGAATAACTTAAAAGCTTAAGTTATAAAGCGATAACACTTTTATATATTAATATTAATAGTTTTTAATAGCGTTAAATTAGCTTATAGCTTATTAAAAGTATTAATATAAATAAATTAAATATAGCTTAATATTATAGCTATTAATATAAAATAGCGGCTTTTAATTATAAATAAGCTTATAAAAGATTAATAAATTATTATAAAAAGTTTTATATAATAAAACCTATTATATTAATTTTAAAAGATATATTATACCTTATCCTTTTTAAATACTTATTATTATTTTAGCTTAATAAAGAAATTTAAATAAATAAAATAATAAATAAATAATAATTCATTAATTAATTATATTTATTATAATAATTACTATATAAATGCTATAATAGCTATAAGGCTATTAATTAATTAATAATAAGTATAATTATAAATAATAATATATAAACTTATTACTCTTAAAAGTTAAATTTATATACTTTAAAATATTAATATAATATTCTTTAAATATTAAAAGGTTAAAAAAGGTTAAATATAGCTTAAAAGATTATTTATTATTAAAAGATCTCATATAATTATTAAAAAAAAATAAAAAAGAAAGTAGCTAATTAATAAAATAGCTAATAATAATAAAAAGGAAAGTTATAATAAACTAATAAAATAATAATATAATAATTATAATAAGATTAAATATAATATAAAAATTTATAAAAAAGATATAAAAGATTTTAATAAATTAAACTTTAAATAAATTATAGCTTTTTAAGCTTAATTAATATTTATTAATATTAATATATTAACTATTTTACTCTTTTAAATATAAGGTTAAAAGACCTATAATTATATATTTTTTAAATTAAATTTTATTTAATTATATTGCATTTTTATAATTAAGCTTTATTTATTTAAATAAAAAGTAAACTTTTTTAAAGAAGTATATTAAACTTATAACCTTTTATCTTTTCCTCGGCTTATTATTAATCCTTAACTTATAAGCAATAAATTCCTTTATTTCTTTAAAATAAATTTCCGAGTTATATATCTTTAAAGTAATAATAAATATATTTATTTATTAAGATAGAAAAGGTTTCTTATCTTTATACTTCTTTACCTTAATAAGAAAACTTTTTACTTAAGTAAAGATTTACTTATTATATTTAAAGTTTATTTTTATAGCTATTTATAGAGCTATTAAATCTATATATCTAGATAATAGAATATAGTGGCCTTATCTAGTTAATTTAAGGGTTTTAAGCGTATATAAGTAATAGTTTAAGCTTAACTATCGTTTCGGTTTTAGTAGCGCGGCAGGCTAAATAATTACTTTCGAGTAGTTTTATAGAAAAGGTTATAATAGGTATATATTTAAGTAGAGCTAGAACCTATATATATCTTATAAAATTAAAGTAATAGCGGCTTTTTAATATCGCTTATTTTAAGTAACTTACTTAAGTTATATAGCGATAATACTTTTATATAGTGCTTAATAGTATTAAACTAGCTTATAGCCTATAATAGCTTTAACTTTAATAGGCTAATAGCTTATTAAAAGCACCGGCGTAAATAAATTAAGCGTAGCCTAACGTTATAGCTATTAGCGCAAAATAACGGCTTTTAATTATAGATAAGCTTATAAAAGCAAATTAATAAATTATTATAAAAAGTTTTATATAGTAAAACCTATTATATTAATTTAAAAGATATATTATACTTTATCTTTTTTAGATATTTATTATTATTTTAGCTTAATAAAGGAACTTAAATAAATAAAATAGTCGATATTAATTATTTTATTAATTATTTTATTTATTTAAGTTCCCCTATTAAGCTAAAATAATAATAAATATTTAAAAAAGATAAGGTATAATATATCTTTTAAATTAATATAATAAGTTTTATTATATAAAACTTTTTATAATAACTTATTAATCTTTTATAAGCCTATTTATAATTAAAAGCCGCTATTTTATATTAATAGCTATAGTATTAAGTTATATTTAATTTATTTATACCGGTGCTTTTAATAAGCTATTAGCCTATTAAGATTAAAGCTATTACGGGCTATAAGTTAGTTTAATACCGTTAAGCATTATATAAAAGTGCTATTACTATATAACTTAAGCCTTTAAATTATTTAAAATAAGCAATATTAAAAAGCCGCTATTGCCTTAAAGGTTTTAGCTTTACTTAAATATATATATATTTAGTAAAACCGAGCAACCATTATAACCTTTTTTATAAAACTATTTAAAAGTAATTATTTAGCTTACCGCGCCACTAAAACCGAGATAATAATTAAGCTTAAACTAACACTTATATATATTTAAAACTTAAATAAGGCTATTATATTCTATTATTAAATATAGTATTTAAATATATAGATTTAATAGCTTTACTATAAATAATTATAAAAATAAACTTTATTTATAATAAGTAAATTTTTACTTAAATAAAAAGTTTTCTTATTAAGGTAAAAAAGCGTAAAAATAAAAACCTTTCCCTATTTAAATAAATTAATATATTTATTATTACTTTAAAGATATATAAAGTTTATTAACATTATAGCGCACTAATAAAGCGCTAGGTAGCCTCGCGTAATAGTAAGCGTAAAGGCTATAAGTTTAATTCTTACTAATACCACTTTTTCTTTTACTTATAAAAGGGAAGCTACGCCCGCTTTAAAGCCTAAAGCTTTTAATTAGTAACGCACTATATTTATTAATATAGCGGGTTTCCCTATAGATAACTAAGCGTATTAAGGAAGCTAATTTTAGCTCCTTTACTAAGTTTTTCTCGGCCCTTAACTCGGCTAGTTTTTCCTTAATAAGTAATTAGATATAGATATTACTAGTTACGCAGAATTATAAGATAATAGAAAATATTAGGGCTTATTCTTTTAAACGGTAAAAATAATATTTAATTCTTTATAAAATTATATTTTAGGGTATACTCTAAAGATTTAAATCTATAGTTATTAATTATATTAAAAAGTAAGGCTTAATAAACCACTTAATAAAGGCTTAATAATATATAATCTATATAAATTTTATTTTAAAGAAATAAATAAGTTTATCGCTTATTAAATAAAAATAAATAATAAATTAAATAGAAAAAGAAAAGTTAATTATTTATTATACTTTTTTAAAAAGGTTTACCTTTTATTTAAATTAATAAAGCTTAATTATAAAAATATAATATAGTTAAATAAAATTTAATTTAAAAAATATATAATTATAAGTTTTTTAACCTTATATTTAGAAAAGATTAACTATTTTATTTATTTAAATTTCTCTATTAAGTTAAAATAATAATAAATATTTAAAAAAGATAAAGTATAATATATCTTTTAAAATTAATATAATAAGTTTTATTATATAAAGCTTTTTATAATAACTTATTAATTTACTTTTATAAGCCTATTTATAATTAAAGGCTACTATTTTATATTAATAGCTATAGTATTAAGCCGCGTTTATTTATATTAATACTTTTAATAAGCTATTAGCTTATTAAAGTTAAAGCTATTATAAGCTATAAGCTAATTTAACGCTATTAAGCATTACTAATATATAAAAGTGCTATCGTTATATAACTTAAATATAAATATAAGTTACTCGAAATAAGCGATATTAAAAAGCTATTATTACTTTAATTAAAGTTTTAGCTCTACTTTAATATATACTTATCTAGTAAAATTAAGCGATATAACCTTTTCTATTATATTATAAAACTACTTAAAAGTAATTACTTAGCTTATTATACTATTAAAACCGAGATAATAATTAAGCTTAAACTAATATTTATATATACTTAAAACCCTATTAAATAAGTTTATAGCTGCAATTAAAATAGATTTTAAGTAAAGCTATTATATTTTATTATTAAGTATAGTATTTAAATCTATTAACTATTTCATTTATTTAAGTTTCTCTATTAAGCTAGAATAATAGTAAGTGTTTAAGAAGGATAAGGCATAATATATCTTTTAAATTAATATAGTAGGTTTTGCTATATAGAACTTTTTATAATAACTTATTAATCTTTTATAAGCTTATCTATAGTTAAAAGCCGCTATTCTGCGCTAGTAGCTATAACATTAAGCCGCGCCTGTTTACGCTAGTGCTTTTAATAAGCTCTAATTCCACTATCAGCTTATAGTTATATATATACCATTATAACGGATAGG
This sequence comes from Diaporthe ilicicola, assembly GCA_023242295.1. Taxonomy (NCBI): domain Eukaryota; kingdom Fungi; phylum Ascomycota; class Sordariomycetes; order Diaporthales; family Diaporthaceae; genus Diaporthe; species Diaporthe ilicicola. Next base: position 76,543 of record JALPVH010000259.1, read on the forward strand.
GAGGAGCCGGTATTAGTTTATATACCTATTAGCCCGTCGAGGTTAAAGCTATTGCGGGCCGCGAGCAACCTAGTCTGACGCCGTTAAGCACTACTAGTATACGAAAGTGCTATTGCTGTATAATTTAGGCCTTTATAAGTTACTCGAAATAAGCGATATTAAAAAGCCGCTATTGCCCTAAAGGTTCTAGCTCTACTTAAATATATACCTATCTAGCAAAACCGAGCAACCACTATAACCTTTTCCGCTATATTATAAGACTACTCGAAAGCAATTATTTAGCCTATTACGCTACCGAAACCGAGATAACAATTAAGCTTAAACCACCACTTACACACGCCCACTAAGCAAGTTTATAGCTGCGGTTAAAATAGATAGGTAAGGCCACCATATTCCATTATCTAGATATATAGATCTAATAGCTTTATAGCTATAAAAATAAACTTTAAATATAATAAGTAAATCTTTACCTAAGTAAAAAGTTTTCTTATTAAGGTAAAGAAGCGTAAAGATAAAAAACCTTCCCTTTTTAAGTAAATAGATATATTTATTATTACCTTAAAGATATATAATTCGGAAATTTATTTTAAAGAAATAAAGGAATTTATTACCTATAAAGTAATAATAAATAATAAGCCGAAAAAAAGACCGAAGGTTATAAATTTAATATATTTTTTTAAAAAGGTTTATCTTTTATTTAAATAGATTAAAAAAATAAAGCTTAGTTATAAAAATATAATATAGTTAAATAAAATTTAGTTTAAAAAATATATAATTATAAGTTTTTTAACCTTATACTTAAAAGGGGTATTTAAATCTATAGATTTAATAGCTTTATTATAAATAGCTATAAAAATAAACTTTATTTATAATAAGTAGATTTTTATTTAAATAAAAGGTTTTCTTATTAAAGTAAAGAAGTATAAAAATAAAAAAGAAAACCTTTCTTTATTTAAATAAATTAATATATTTATTATTACTTTAAAAGTATATAAGATTTATTTTAAAGAAATAAATAAGTTTATTACTTATAAAGTAAAGATAAATAATAAGTTAAATAAAAAAAGAAAGATTAATTATTTATTATACTTCTTTAAAAAGGTTTACCTTTTATTAAAATAAATAAAGCTTAATTATAAAAATATAATATAATTAAATAAAATTTAATTTAAAAGATATAATTATAAATCTTTTAACTTTATATTTAAAAAGGTAATATTAATATATATAAATTAACTATTATAAACTATCTTTTTATAATATAATTAATATTAATTAATATTAATTAAGTAATTTATATTAAAAGTAAGCTATTTTAAATTAATATTATAATTATTTTTTACCTTTTTAAATTAATTAAATTAATTAAAAATAAATAATTTTAATCCCTTCTAGGTATAAAGTTAAAAGACTTATAATTATATATTTTTTAAACTAAATTTTATTTAATTATATTGCGTTTTTATAATTAGGCTTTATCTTTTTAATTTATTTAAATAAAAGGTAAACCTTTTTAAAAAAGCGTATTAAATTTATAACCTTTAATTCTTTCTTTAGCTTATTATTTATTATTGCTTTATAGGTAATAAATTCCTTTATTTTTTTAAAATAGATTTTCGAGTTATATATCTTTAAGGTAATAATAAATATATTTATTTGCTTAAAGAGGGAAGGTTTTTTATTTTTACGCTTTTTTACTTTAATAAGAAAACTTTTTATTTAGGTAAAGATTTGCTTATTATATTTAAAGTTTATTTCTATAGCTATAAAGCTATTAGATCTATATATCTAGAGTAGCAATAGAATATAGTGGCCTTACCTAATTTAAGGGTCTTAGGCGCGTATAAGTGGTAGTTTAAGCTTAACTATTGTCTCGGTTTTACGCGGTAGGCTAAATAATTGCTTTTAAGTAGTTTTATAGAAAAGGTTATAATAGATATATATTTAAGCAGAGCTAGAACTTTAGTTAAGGTAATAGCGGCTTTTTAATATTGCCTATTTCGAGCAACTTATACCTAAGTTATATAGCGATAGCACTTTCGTATACTAGTAGTGCTTAACGGCGTTAGATTAGCTTATAGCCCGCAATAGCTTTAACCTTGACGGGCTAATAGCTTATTAAAAGCATTAGTGTAAATAGATTAGGTGCGGCTTAACGCTATAGCTATTAGCGTAAAATAGCAGCTTTTAATTATAAACGGGTTTATAGAAGATTAATAAGTTATTATAAAAAGTTTTATATAGTAAAACCTATTATATTAATTTAAAAGATATATTATACCTTATCCTTCTTAAATACTTATTATTGTTTTAGCTTAATAGGGGAACTTAAATAAATAAAATAGTTAATAAATAATTTTAATTAATTATTATTTATAAATATTAAATTTTATTAACTTATTTACCTTATAAAGGTGTTAAGGTTATTAAAAGATAACGGTTTTAATAAAAGTATATTATAATATAATTTATTTTATAATATAATAAACTATATTATAATTTCTTTTTTAAAATCTTTATTATTATTTTAACTTAATAAAGATATTTAATAAATTAAAATAATTAATAATATTATTTTATTAAAATATATATAAATCTTATAGCTATTAAAATATTAATTATTTTATTTATTTACGTTTTTCTATTACGCTAAAATAATAATAAATATTTAAAAAAGATAAAATATAATATATCTTTTAAAATTAATATAATAAGTTTTATTATAAAAAATATTTTATAATAACTTATTAATCTTTTATAAGCTTATTTATAATTAAAAGCTACTATTTTATATTAATAGCTATAAAATTAAGCTACATTTATTTATATTAATATTATTAAGGTTAAAGCTATTATAAGCTATAAATAACTTATTTTAACGCTATTAAATATTATATAAAAATGTTCTAATAATATAATTTAAAATTTAATATTAATTAAAATAAGCGATATTAAAAAGCCGCTATTACTTTAAAGGTTTTAATTTAAATATATATTTATTATAACTTTATTTTATAAAACTATTTAAAAGTAATTATTTAACTTATTATATAAAACCGGGATAACTATTAAATAAGCTTAAACTAATATATATATTTATTAAATAAGTTTATAGTTATAGTTAAAATAAATTAATAATAAAACTAAGAATAATATTTTACTTTTAAGTTTAAAGAACTTCTTTTTTTAATTAAATAAAAAATAGAATCTCTTTTAAATATAAGGTTAAAAGACTTATAATTATATTTTTTTAAATTAAATTAAATTTAAATATATTACGTTTTTATAATTAAGCTTTATATTTTTAATTTATTTAAATAAAAGGTAAACCTTTTTAAAGAAATATATTAAATAAATAACCTTCTTTTTCTTATTTAGCTTATTATTTATTCTTACTTTATAAGTAATAAATTTATTTATTTCTTTAAAATAAACCTTATCGACTATTTTATTTATTTAAGTTCCCCTATTAAGCTAAAATAATAATAAATATTTAAAAAGGATAAAATATAATATATCTTTTAAATTAATATAATAAGTTTTACTATATAAAACTTTTTATAATAACTTATTAATCTTTTATAAGCCTATTTATAATTAAAAGCTGCTATTTTATATTAATAGCTATAGCATTAGGCCGCGCCTATTTACACCGGTGCTTTTAATAAGCTATTAGCTTTAATATAAACCGGTTTATTAAGATTAAAGCTATCGCAGGCTATAAGTAACCTAATCTAACGCCGTTAAACATTATATAAAAGTGTTATCGCCGTGTGACTTAAGCTATATATAAATATAAGTTGCTCGAAATAAGCGATATTAAAAAGCCGCTATTGCCCTAACTATCTTATAGGATATATATAGGTTCTAGCTTAAATACACACTTATCCACCATAACCTTTTCCGCTATATTATAAGACTACTTAAAAGTAATTATTTAGCTGAAACCGAGATAATAGGTAAGCTTAAACCACCACTTACACGCGCTTAAAACCTAGGTAAAGCTATTATATTTCATTATTAAGTATAGTATTTAAATATATAGATTTAATAGCTCTGCTATAAATAGCTATAGAAATAAACTTTATTTATAATAAATAAATTTTTGCTTAAGTAAAAGGTTTTTTTATTAAGATAAAAAAGCGTAAAAATAAAAACCCTTCTTTATTTAAGTAAATCGATATATTTATTATTATCTTAAAAATATATAAGGTTTATTTTAAAGAAATAAATAAATTTATCGCCTATAAAGTAAGAATAAATAATAAGTTAAATGGAAAAAGAAAGGTTAATTATTTATTATACTTTTTTAAAAAGGTTTACCTTTTATTTAAATAAATAAAGCTTAATTATAAAAACGTAATATAGTTAAATAGAATTTAATTTAAAAAATATAATTATAAGTCTTTTAACCTTATACCTAAAAGGGTAAAATAAACCTTATATATTTTTAAAGTAATAATAAATATATCGATTTATTTAAATAAAGAAAAGTTTTTATCTTTATATTTCTTTACTTTAATAAAAAAACCTTTTATTTATATAAAGATTTACTTATTATAAATAATGTTTATTCTTATAGCTATAAAGCTATAGAATTTATATATTTAAATATTATATTTAATAATAAAATAAAATAGCCTTACTTAAGTTTTAAACGTATATAAATGCTAGTTTAAGCTTAATTATTATCTTAGTTTCGGCTAAATAATTACCTTTAAATAGTTATATAAAAAATATTATAATAAATAAATATCCCTCTTAAGTATAAGGTTAAAAGACCTATAATTATATTTTCTTTTTAAAATTAAATTTTATTTAAATATATTATATTTTTATAATTAAGCTTTATATTTTTAATTTATTTAAATAAAAGGTAAATCCTTTTTAAAAAGCGTATTAAATAATTAATATCTCTTTTTCCTTTTAGCTTATTTCCTTTTAGCTTATTATAAATTATTACTTTATAAGTAATAAACTTCTTTATTTCTTTTAAATAAATTTTATATATCTTTAAAATATTAATAAATATATCGATTTATTAAAATAAAAAAAGTTTTTACTTAAATAAAGATTTACTTATTATAAATAAAGTTTATTTTTATAGCTATAAAGCTATTAGATTTATATATTTAAATAATAAAATATAATAGCCTTATCTAGATCTTAAATATATATAAATAATAGTTTAAGCTTAACTATTATTTTAATTTTTATTAAATAATTACTTTTAAATAGTTTTATAAAATAAAATTATAATAAATATATATTTAAAGAAAGCTACAACCTTAATTAAAGTAATAAAAGCTTTTTAATATTATTTATTTTAAGTAACTTATATTTATCGACTATTTATTTATTTAAGTTCCCTTATTAAGCTAAAACGATAGTAAGTATTTAAAAAGAATAAGGTATAATATATCTTTTAAATTAATATAGTAAGTTTTATTATATAGAACTTTTTATAATAACTTATTAATCTTTTATAAGCCTATCTATAATTAGAAAAAGCTATTTTACGCTAATAGCTATAGCGTTAAGCTGCGCTTAATTTATTTACGCCGGTGTTTTTAATAAGTTATTAGCTTTAATATAAACTAGTTTATCGAGGTTAAAGCTATTACGGGCTATAAGCAATCTAGTTTAACGCTATTAAGCACTATTAGTATACGAAAGTGTTATTACTATATAACTTAAACAAATATAAGTTACTTAAAATAAGCGATATTAAAAAGCCGCCATTACCTTAAAGGTTCTAGCTCTACTTAAATATATACCTATTATAACCTTATTTTATAAAACCACTTAAAAGTAATTATTTAGCCGAAACCGAGATAATTGCTAGTTAAGCTTAAACTATTACTTATACGCGCTTAAAACCCTATTAAGCGAGTTTATAGCTGCGGTTAAAATAAATAGATAAGGCCACTATATTTTATTACTAAGTATAGTATCTAGATATATAGATCTAATAGCTTTACAGCTATAGAAATAAATTTTAAATATAATAAGTAAATCTTTATTTAAGTAAAAAGTTTTCTTATTAAAGTAAAAAAGTATAAAAATAAAAACCCTTCTTTATTTAAGTAAATCGATATATTTATTATTACTTTAAAGATATATAAGGTTTATTTTAAAGAAATAGATAAATTTATCGTTTATAAAGTAAGAATAAATAATAAGTTAAATGGAAAAAGGGAGGTTAATTATCTATTACGCTTTTTTAAAAAGATTTACCTTTTATTTAAATAGATTAAAAAAATAAAGCCTAATTATAGAAATATAATATAGTTAAATAAAATTTAATTTAAAAAATATATACTTATAAGTTTTTTAACCTTATACTTAAAAAGGGTAACTTATATTTATATATAGCTTAAGTTATATAATAATAGCACTTTTATATATTAATAATGCTTAATAACGTTAGATTAGCTTATAGCTATAATAGCTTTAACTTTAATAGGCTAATAACTTATTAATAGCATTAGTATAAATAAATTAGGCGCGGCTTAATATTATAACTATTAATATAAAATAGTGGCTTTTAATTATAGATAGGCTTATAAAAGATTAATAAGTTATTATAAAAAGTTTTATATAATAAAACTTATTATATTAATCTTAAAAGATATATTATACCTTATTCTTTTTAAATATTTATTATTATTCTAGCTTAATAATAAAACTTAAATAAATAAAATACTCGATAATAAATAAATATATATTTAAGTAAAGCTAAAACTTTAATTAAAATAATAGCGGCTTTTTAATATTATTTATTTTAAGTAACTTAAAAGCTTAAGTTATATAATAATAACACTTTTATATAGTGTTAAATAGCATTAAATTAGATTATTTATAGCTTATAATAGCTTTAACCTTAATAGCTTATTAAAAGCACCGATATAAATATATTAAGTATAGCTTAATATTATAGCTATTAACGTAAAATAGTAGCTTTTAACTATAAATAAACTTATAAAAATAAATTAATAAATTATTATAAAAAGTTTTATATAATAAAATCTATTATATTAATCTTAAAAGAAATATTATACTTTATTCTTTTTAAATACTTATTATTATTTTAGCTTAATAAAGAAATTTAAATAAATATAATAGTTAATAAAAAGTATAATATAGTTATAATAAACTATAAAATATAATAAAACGTTATATCTTAAAGATATTTAAAAATAAATAAAGAGAAGATAATATTTTTTATTATAAAATAAAAATAAAAATATTTATTTAAGCTATTAATA